>JARHVA010009250.1:192500-220000 GCA_037957365.1 Torreya grandis | reverse complement strand
ACTAAATTATGCTTTGAAATGGGTTGAAATGAGTTGGTGGGTTGCTCATAAGTCCAACACACTCCATTGAGAATAAGTTTGTGAAATATTGTGGGATATATTTCAAATTTAAAATTATATCTTAGATAATTGGCCATTATTATATGCTGGAAAATGTGTAGAGATACATGGTCATAAATGCATCAAAGTATAGACATCACAACAAATTAAGCCAAGGTATTGGGTGCATGTTTTTAGCATACCTTAGCTCATATATCCATGATTTATGAATGAAGATGAGATAAAATGACATGGACAAAAATTCAACATGATTTTATTTGAAATTTTGTATTTAAAAATGAAAATCTAATGGTGCACAAGGATATTAAAAAATTCAAAATTTTATTATGCCATGGGCAATAAGAGGATATACTAGTTGCACATAAATAGAAATCACAAGATGAAATAATCAAATTTATTCACACAAATATAAAATAATAAATTAATAATAAGTAAAAATATAAATTTATGTTGATATACTGTAGTAGAATATATAAGAGTGTAAGTGACTTTAATCATTGTGAAAGTGAGGAATACTTATATTTCAAAGTATTTTTTGAACTTGAAAGTGAAATAAAGATACCTAAGAGGAAAAATGTAGATAAAACATAAGAGGACCAACTATAAAATCTTGATATCATATAGAAATATGGTTAAATAAAAGTATTGTATTTTTTTCAGGCTAAACTAATAAAATTTTACCAAGAACCAATGTGAAAGAAAATTGTATACATTAGTAAAAGGATAATACCAAAATTGACAACCATTGGTGATTATTGGACACAACAACAAATCTTAGAGGTGGATTATTTTTTTAGAGAATATGAATATGTGTTATTGACCAAGGTCTTATTAGTTAAGGGTGTATACATTTATTTGGAATAAATTCATATTGAACTAAAGGAGTATGCACACCTAATAAAAAAGTGACCATATAGGGTGAATCCCAATATGAAATTGATGGTAAAAGTAGAAATAAATTAGATGGAGGAAGCTAGAATAATATACCTAGTTGAGAATTTATATTGGGTTAGTCCCATGGTGGTTCATCATAAATATATATGGTAGATATGAGTATTTAGATATTACTAAGCATTAAACAATGTTTTTATAGCTAATCCCTTAACAATTCATTTCATTTATGAAGTGCTTGAACCCATCGCATTACATGAAGTTTATTCATCCAAAAATGGTTTCAGTGGATATCATCATATCCCCATAATAGATGAAGACCAAAAATAAAATAAATTTTGAAATAGAATGTGGGTAATTTAATTATAATATAATGTCATTTGGACTAAAAAATTCACCAACAATTTTCTCTAGAGTAGTTGCTATTACATTTAAAGACTAGATTCATGATAGTATATAAGTTTAGTTAGATTATTAGGATTTTTTCTCTTTATTAAAATAACACCTATCTAAGCTATGATTAATTTTAAAAAGACGTCATGTTATATGAATCACATTAAATATAAATAAATGTATATTTTTGATGTTATTTGTTAAAAACTTAGACATGTTGTATATAGTGAAGGAATTGTAGTGGACCAAGAAAAAAAGTAGTCATAGTGGGACTCAAATCACCCATCACCTTGATAGAGGTGCACAAATTTATAGGTCATATTGGTTATTATCAAAAATTCATTTATAGTTATGTAGATATTTCAACACATTTAAAATAAATATTTCACAAAGAAAGAAAATTTAAACGGACTCTTAATGCCAAAAAGCTTTTATAGATTTGAAACACAAGTTAGTCAAAACACCAATTTTGGTTTTCCCAAATTAAAATAAACTATTCCATGCTCATGTTGATGCATAAGGAACAAGGTGGGAGCTATGCTATTATAACCATGAGATGAAGGTTTAGATGATCTAATCCATGTTATAAGCTGCAAGTTATCAAAAAATTTGAAAAATTATACTATAACAAAGTGAGAAGCTTTGATGATGTTTTTTACGATTAAGAATTTTTAACTTTACTTGTTGGCTACCCCATTTAATTTTTCCACTGATCACCAAGCATTGTGAAACCTGGTTAAGAACTAATGTGGGGAGGGAAAATATTTAGGTTGTTAATTCTCTTCCACAAATTCTATCCTAAAATAAATGTAAAACTAGGAAAGAAAAATGTTGGACTAGATCACCTTAGCCATATTTGAATGGGGGATGGATATAAAGAACTTTAGGATGAATCTCCAGATGTATATTTATTCAAAGTGATTTATATTTTATAAAAATGGAGGATATTACAACCTTACTTGAGGATGGTATATTTATTGTGCACTATGTAGAATGTGACAAGAAATAGTTGGTCACATGAAATTTACTATTTAACATCATCAATGGGTTTCTCTATAGATTAGGAAAAGATGATATTTACATAGAATGGACCTAGAACATGAGAGACTGCATGTATTGGAGGAATAAGATTAGGAGATAATGGGAGGAAATTTTAAAGGTGAATTGACTATGCTAAAAATATTTTTAAGTGGGATTTGGTGGCCAACATTATTTTAAGATGCACATAGGGTTGTGAAACACTATGATGTCTATCAGTGGATGGGAAAAATAACATAATGGATGAAATTTCATTGAATCTATTTTTGGTATGTAGCCATTTAAAATATGGGTATTGACTTCATAGAGTGTATTAATCATGCATCTATGTAATCCAATGCTATATATTATAACTATGATAGACTATTTCACTACATGAGTTAAGGTAGTTGTGACTCTATTGACAGTTAAAATTATTACACCAATGAATCAACCTTTTCACCTATCATGAAGGTCATATAGAATTAGAGTAGTTTAATTGGAAGGGGTTTATGAAATGAATATTAATCCTAAGTCGTGCATAGGGATTTTTTCATAATTCTGGGAATACGTTAACAAATCAAACATTGTATTATGCATCATTATATTTTATAAATTAAATACTAATTTCATAATAAAATTTAGATCATATTAAATATTTATAATCTAACCTATCCAATAGAGTAAGTACTATGAAATCGGCAATATTTTAAGGAAATATCTTTGATTTATAAAATATTATTTTCAATGTATCTCTTTATCAATCTCTTAATTCCAAAAAAATCTCAAATAAACTAAAATAAAATTAAAAAAAAAAAAACTAAATGACAAGTAAGAGAAATAAAAGTGATAATCAAATAAAGAAGCATAAATGAAAAATATCATAGTCACTTGACATTATTAACTAAGAAATATCAAGCAATGTACCAAGAAAGATAATTATTTATACAATTTTAATCAACAAATTATACTAAAATAAAATTATCAAATCAATAAATAGATGTTAGAAACATTTTAATACTAAACTGAGTAATGAAAACTATGCTAAAATGGTAAAAAAAATAACAAATAAGATAATATATAAACTAAAATAAAATAAGAATCAAACATAAAATAAATAACAATATAATCTAGAAAAATAATGAGATAAATATAAAGAAAATAAAAATAAATAAGGAAACCTAAACTAAAACATAAATAAACTATATAACTTTATATATATATATATAATTGAAAAAAAATAATAATAAATAAATAACATTAACATAAAGGGGATAATCTATCTAAAATAGATATAAAAATAAACCTAACTAAAAAAAAAAAATGTTCAAGACTTGGAACAAAAATCATCTTAGAGGTGTAAAAAGATAAACTTTATTGAGAAAATAATGGAATGATTTAGATTATAAACATGATCTTCAAATTAAAATCAAAGCAACAAATTAAAAATTTATCACAAACTGTAAGGTATTCATCATTATTAGGGTCAAGTACATGAATTTATGTTCATATGACTACATATACACAATCATCAAATGATATTTATGGTTGATAATATTTAAATAATTGGTTATGGATAAATCAAGAAACCTAGATATACCCATGTTTTTAAAATAGATAGAATGCATTGTTTGGTCTATCTGTAAATGCTTATTCAATCTTAGATATGCTTGCATAGAAAAAGGATGAAAACTTTCAAACTTAGAAGAGATCTTGATACTTATATTTTTCTCTTCCTTTTGTGTGTATTTAATCTCTTTATAAAGCAGCTCTCCTTGAGATAGTTAAGAATCAAGTTACAACTAACTTTAGTTAGTTGTAATTAGAGTTAATTGACTTTTAAAAGTCAAGTAGTTTACTTTATAAGTTATAAATTTCACAACTAAACTTTGTAAAATAAAAATAAAATTAAGTCCCAGAGATTAAATAATAATATAGACCAAATGATGATTTATAATGGGTGGGGGCCCTTTGACTTACTTTAACATTCATTTAGGAAATTATCTAACTATGCATATTGTAAATAATCCATAAGTTCTAATATTAAATGATATAAACCTCTTTTAATATCATTACCCATAAAATATCATTTACCCAATAATAACAAATGATGAAAAATAAGCATAATAAACTATGTAAATACTAAATTTACTATTTTTATAAAATGAATTTTCAATGTTGCTATGTAAGTCAATTGTATCACCACTAAACATTCATCTATTAATAGAAAATCAAAATATGTAAAGTATTTATAACACTGATATATTCATATACCAACAAAATAAAACATAAATTCAAACACATCACACCATATCAATAAGAGTCATTACAATAAATAAGGTAAATGAGTGGGACCCTTTAATTTTTTTGATACTATGTATGTTCCATCAAGGTAACATGAAACCCATTAAAATTAGTTTCCACATAATCATCATCATCTTCTAGCTTCACTTTCTTAAACACTCATGTCACCAAGGGATAACTCATAGGTATGTGAACACATTTATTACTAGAATAGGTGGGTTTATCTAGCATAGGTGAAGAAGGTGCAGTTATCATATCCAAGGAAGGATTTGTATTATAAAGATTAGTATTCAAATCAAGAAATAAGGAAACATGATCAAACACATCCATATCATTAGGAATAAATAGGATGCATACATTGAGAAGTATTACTTGGGGTACCTCAACTATAAATATGAGATATCCAAGGGGATATCCTCTAGCCTTTATGAGGTGTAACACAAAAAATAATAGAAGAATATGGAATGTTATCAATCAAGTTATATAAAATATGATCAGATACCTCAAAATAAATAGAAACACAAGTTTGATGGTGAAGAGACCTATAATAAGTGTTGGCAGCCGTACGGCCGTGAAAATATCTCCCATGATAATTATTCTATGAAGGGATTTCATCCCCTTGTTAAGTTTCTCTTCCCCAAACATTTATCCTTGAGATATGGGAGTCTAGGGTCCACCTTGGCATACTATTTTAAAATAAATCCAAAATAAGAACTCATAATCAAATATTATACAATCAATGGCTCTTAAAAATTAAATTTTAAATATTTGTTTCACAATTCACAACAAGTCTGAATATTGCCTCAAATCTAAATATTTCCACGATTTTGTAAATTTTAATAAACAACTTTTATCTAAGTGAAATATAAATGAAGTTAAAATTACATTCAACATCCTCTTTAAGATACCATTATTTCAAACATCAAATTGAATTACGATTTCCACTATATTTTTTTTAAAGAATGAACATCAAAACAAGCCACATCCAATCACTAAATACTAAAACAACCAATAACTACATAATATTTTGATACATATTTATGCATGAAATCTAGAATAATTGTGTCAAATTTTTACCAAAATGAATTTTGCATGTATTTTGAATGCAAACCCTTGTATAAATTAAAACAAATACTCAAAACCTTATGGTCATGAAAACTCATAACAACTAAATGCACTTAAAAAACATTATATATGCATATGAAAAATACCACTATGTTACATCACTCAAAAATTATTGCCTGGAGTTTTGTCATGTACAAGCTCTTGATTGAAAATCTCTTTATATAAATCACTATAATTTTGCCAATATGATTAATAAAAGTAAAAAGACTCATGATAAACCAAAACATTATTTTCAAAATAAAATCCCTTCAATATTCATGATATCCAAATGGTTATAGGTTCAATTTTATCATCAAATGAAAACATACTATTTTCAAAATACATGTGAAGTATTCACCTTGGAGGTTTAAATTTTATGCAATATAATTATATATTCAAGCTCAACAATGTATTTCATCATATTAAAATAGACTACTAAATCCTTCAAATACTAACCAAAATATATTAAACAAAATAAACTTATATCATCTCAAGCATGTAAAGATGAAAATCTCATCATAATTAATTATTACTACCATGCAACAATATTCTTCTAAAATGTTTGAATAAACCAAAAAAATATTCATTAAAAGACACACATATCTACCTAGGTAAATGGAATTAATGTCATTTATCAAAAAATAATTCATAGAATGCATGTCCTAAGACAACTAAATGGGTATCTTTATCAAAAAGAGAAAATTCAACTAAAATGACAACCATATCACAACATATCAAATGATTATTGAGATATTCAGAGTCAGAGTAACAAGTATGATATTAATGCATAATTATTTGTTGTTCCTTGTGATATAATCCCTTTATACATATGCATGAGAGAGATTTAAATAGAATATCTTATATACAAAATAGACATATAGTTTAATTAAAAATATGGAAACTAACAAAGAATTTTATGAACTAAAATCCATGAAAAATTAAATGCATGCATAACTTATTAACTTTCCAACTGATTTCTACAAAAAACATTTAACTACATTATTTTTCCTACAATCATATAATTTATTGTTTAAGATATCAATTGAAGCAAAAAAATTATTGAAAAAGAACTAAAAAATGACCACAAATGGAAATAAAAAATTCATTTGGTAAAATAACAACTAACTAGTGCATACCTCGATAAATATATGAAAATGCAAATATCACTGAAATAGGCACAATCCCACATCCAAGTCTGATTATAAAACTTGCAGAGCTTAGCATTCATAAAAAATCTTGAAAAAATGGTGTAAGAGATAAGAAATTTAAGTCTTTTATGTTAAGGTGGTTTATGTAACTGCCAATTAATGATAAAGAATGTCATGTCCACTAAATTGGTAGATAGAAACTATTACCAAAATATTTAGTTTGCCAAAACTAAAACACATAATAATTAAATAGATAAAAATTCCTTTACACCTTTTACAAAATTTACACCATAAATACTAATTTTGAGACAAGGACAAGCATTAAAAACCATGTTAAATCAACCCACCGTAAAATCAATCTACCATGTTTTGAATAACATGACACCAAATGAATTAAAACCAAAGGTATATGCATTTAATCAAATGCATCTAGGATGATATACAAATGTTCAAAATATTTTGAACTATACCACTTTAATCAAATATAAATTCCCACCAACAAAAAAATAAACAACATGCCAAATGAATAATATGCCAAATGAGCAATGTTAAGGACTTAACACCTTGGAGAGGTCATGATATAAGATCAAATTCAAGACATCTTTCATACAACCTTATAACACACTATAATAAACATATTAAATTGAATATTTACAAGAGAATATGATGACAATGTGCTAATAAAAATTGATACAAAGT
This sequence comes from Torreya grandis, assembly GCA_037957365.1. Classification (NCBI taxonomy): domain Eukaryota; kingdom Viridiplantae; phylum Streptophyta; class Pinopsida; order Cupressales; family Taxaceae; genus Torreya; species Torreya grandis. The sequence continues at coordinate 212,384 of JARHVA010009250.1, read as the reverse complement.
CACAAAAGATGGTAGTGAATCATATAGTTGTGTATTCTAACTAGAGAGGTGTAATAATCAAGACTCACTAATATGTACTTGTTTTCAACTTTCCAACAATGTCAAGAAAATGTCATAGAATTCATACCTCAAATATGTTGTGAAACATCATATCACCTTATGACATATCAAAACATATTAAAAAATGTAACACAAATGATACCAAAATAGATAGAGCATACCAATATTAAAACTGCACATTGATTGAATTACAAGAATGAGATATAAACATATTATATTTTTGAATGTAGTAGATTATTATAATCTCAATTTGACCAAAATTATGATACAAAACATCTTGAAAATATATTAAAATTAATTAAATCACTTCAACATAGAAATAGTTCATATTTAATATACATAGAGAAATAATTGTTTAAATAAATACAAACAAGTTGGCCCTCGCTAGTAAATTTAGACATTATGACAAAATTCATCATATAAAATAACTGATCAAGTCAAGAATTTTTAAAAAAAGGAATTGGTACTAAAATTAAGCATAACATTATTGACCTTGTTATCTAATTTCTCTTTGTGAAAGTGGGTTATAATTGATATTATGCATTTCAATAGTCATATAAGTGTGATCCAAGTAAATTATTCTTGAGTAGCTATGTGTGAACCCTATGAAGGGATGGATTATTTAGATAGCGTGGAATGAAAAATATGAAAGTTATAACAAGTAAAATTGGGCTAGATGAACAATGAATGTGTAGCCTAGAATACTTATTTTGAAAATAAAGTAACATTTAAAATACATTAATATTCAGTACTTGCTATTATAAAATATTAGTCCAAAATGATCAAGTATTTAAAATTTGATAAAAATATACTTAAAAAAATAGAACATAACATTATATCTTTCCTCTAATAATGATGAAATCTTGTATATTTGTCAAAAATTAATCAAAGTTAAAAAGAAAAGAGAAAATAGAAAATAAAGAAATGAGCCAAAAAGAAACAATAAAAACCAAGAAGGGAACACTAATTGAAGAAAAGTTTTAAATGATGACCATTAACTGAATAATGCACCTAATTATGATCAAGATCCTACAAATGACATACATTCTTACCAAGAACAATAATTATTTTATAAGTGTGGAGCTAAAGTGAATAAAATATATGATGCTTGCCTAGTTCTTCAAGAGCTTTATCCTAGTATAATACTAAATCACTGACTTTAAAACACTTATTTATAAAAAAATTATCAAATATTTTTTCAAGTTTTTCCTTTGCCTTTTCTAATTTATTCAAGGTAGTATATTTAGTTTCATAAAGGGCTAAGATATCATTAAGTCTCTACTGAGAAATGTTAGTATCTTGTATCCAATATTGAAGAATAGTTCTAGTAAAAGAAATATAGAGTTTTATTGGTAAGGTAGCCTTAAATCCATAAGCCAACATGAATAGATAATAGCCTATTTCATCCTTCACATTGTGATATCAACCCATAATGCTTTAATGTTTTTAAAATGCTAATCATATTTATTAGCACACATCATTTTTTTCATAATCAAAATCAAATTCTTATAAGTGGGCTAAGCCTAGCCATCCCCTTGAGGATAGTAATTTGAGGAATGAATATAAATAATTGAATAACATTTTAAAAACTTTAGATAATTGTTTGAGATGAATTGAGGGCCATTATTGAATATAAGGAACACCAAATCTAAAAAAAATGATTCTAAAAAAATGAAATAAATTCATCTGTAATAGAAATTTTCAAAACTATTACTTTGTGCCACTTAGTGAAGTAATTTATGGTTGCTAAAATATACCTATGAGCAACTGAATAAGGCATATGACTAGTAGAAACAAAATTAATACCTTATTTGGTAGATTTTTTTTAGGAATGACATGATTTAAAGACATTTCAATAGTCTATCTCTTCTAATAAAAAGTTGAAAAGACATATAGGAACTAACTAATTTATACAAATATTAAAAAAGTGTAGGCCAATAATAACCTACATGCAAGATCTTGTATGTAGTATTTTTTATATCATAATGACCACCATGACTACCTTAATGATATACCCTAAATAAATTTGGGTTTTATCATAAGGTAAGTAATGTCAAAGAACATCATATTTTTTCCTACAAAATAGAAAAATATCTAGTAAAACAACTTTCAAAGATTGTAAATGAAGTGTTCTTATCTATAATTATCTAAGTTATCACGACAAGCTTGATTATGGACATAATAAATTAAATCATGGTATCATTCATCTTTTAAAAACAAATAGTCCCACTCATGCATTTCATGGTTAAATTTTAATTATGTTGAAAAGTCAACAACCTTTAGAGTTTTGAAATGAGGTTTATAATGAATAAAATCATCAACTAAAATAAATAAAAAATTGATGCTAGTGGTCATGTTTTCAACCAAATGTTTAATTAAATTAGTTCCCTTAATGGTCTTGGATTTTTCAAATTCAAGATCAAACTCTTGAAACTTAAAAATCCACTTGGCTATCCTTATTTGAATAATAATATGATTCAAAAGATAAGAAAGGATAAACACATTTGGTTGAACAATAACTTTATTTCCCATCAAAATACATCTAAACTTATTCAAAAATGAAACTAATGATAAAATAAATTTTTAGATCAAGGGATACCCTAATCTTGATATATTTCAAAGTTTGACTCATATAACCAATAAGTTTTTCTTCATGATTATCATCATTATAAGTAACGATAGTACCTATGGATTTCTTAGTTAGATTAACATAAATAATAAAAGGATTTTTTGGATTTAGTTTGGTAAGTATATTAGCACTTGAAATGACATTTAAAACTATTAAAATCTAAATCATAACCTGCATCCTAGACATAGATCTAATTTTTATTCCAAAAAACTTGTAAATAATTAGATTTATCAATGAAATTGCCAATAAATTTATGCATAAAGTTTATTTTACCAAAAAAATATCTAAGACCAGATCGATATTTAGGATGCGATAGATATTTAATAGACTTAATGTGTTTAATATTAATTTATATGCCATATTTAGAGATGATATGAACTAATAATTTCCATTTAGCTACTCTAAAAACTAAATTTTTGATATTTAGATAAATAACATGTTTTATACACCTTTAAAAATTTCATAGAGATCACCAATATGTTTCTTTATATTTTTAGAGTACATGATAAGATCATCAAGGTAGTCTTGAATAATAATGCCAATCAAATTATCAAAATCTATATACATATCCCTTTGAAAAGTGGCATCTACATTCATTAAACCACATGGCATTTTGTTAAAAGTAAACATTTCTTTCATGTGGTAAAAGTAGTCTTATGTCTACCTTGAGTCTATTTTTTAGGTTTATCTATAAAAGTAGTAATATTATGCATAATTTTACCTTTGTCTTGACTGAAAGGTTTGGAAGATTTTTAATTTTTAGCTATATTATAATTATCTTTTAAGGAAAATTGTAATCCATTTACTTTGTTTATACACTATAAACATTATAAGTCTTGTTATTGTCTGAAGACTCATCAAAACCACACATGCTTATATTATCATTCCAAGTCAAATATATTACTATCCTTTCCATGAATAAATTTCTAAATTTTTGATCTATACAAGTATTAGGATCATGATATAATTCACAAACATTAAAATAATGAACTATTTCTTCATTTTTAATATTATGAGGATTATAAGTCTTTCAAAAAATATAATGCTTATTATTTAATTTCAACTTGACTGTGACCAACTCATTGCCAATATGAATGGCTTTTAAAATTTAAGCATTATCAAAATTTAAAATGTTGAAGCTCTATATTAAAAACCAACATGTTTTTATTTTTTATACTCTATGATAAGATAAATAGTTTCATCATAATATACTATATATTTATCTTCTAAATCTATTTATATTTTAAAGTTAAAGCACTAAAAAAATAAAATCTAGATAATTCCTTAGATGGTTGAATATCATAAGGAATATTTTGATGTGCTTTAGTAAATCTACTTATAAAATGGTAAGTTGTATCACTTGGATCAATACAAATATTAACAAGTTTATTTATCATCTCTAAATATTATTTAGGATTGCCAAAACAAAGTTTTAACCAATATTATATATCTTTCCAAGTACTAATTACCCTAGCAAGAAGACTAGTAAAGGCTTGATAAGATTTACCTTCTAAAGTTTGTGAAAATACTCTAAGAGAAACATTTTCATTAGTAATTCCAAGAGTAGTGAAAAATAACTTAAAAACATATAAATGATCTTCCCAATAATCACCAAGATTTCTTGAGAATTTTACGACATTAAGTCCTTTAAATGAAGGCAATTTACTAGAATGAGTACCAATATTAATGGCATTCCCATGAATCCAAGGATTCACTAGAGGTTACTCATTATATAAATTAAAATCAACTCCATTATCAATTCTAATTGATTTTTGTTGTTATGTGTACCTAGAATCATGTCCCAAATTCTCTCTTCTGGATGTCCTTCCATTAGAAGTTATAGCATGTTCCTCTACTTGACTAAACTAGTTTAACTCTATAGTTGTATTAGAGTCAATAGGGATAATAAAATTTTCAAAAGGGAAATATTCAAAAATAAAATGAGTTTTAGGATGAGGATTAATAATCAAAATTTTATCCATTTCTTGTTGAATGCAATGATTTTATTCCTAAATATGAAATTGAGTTTAACAACTAATATTAATGTACCAATCTATTTCAAATATTAATTCATATTCTTCATTGAATATAACCTCAAGAATGTAATGAAAATCATAAAGTATATTATACCAAGAAAAAAAAACAAGATTATAAGTAATATCTACTTAGTCCTTAGTAAGATCAACTTCAGGTTGGATGATAGGAGGGAGACCACCAACGATGATGAGCAAGAACTAATGAAACAAGAAATAAGAATGAATGAAGAAATGAAAATAAGAAAAGAAAGATAATATTTCTACAAAAATCCCTATTGGAGTTACCAAATTTGTTGATAGTGAAAATTATTATGTTAATGAATCCACCCTTTCACTTATCATAAAGATCAAGATGAAATTTTAATAGTTTAATTATAGGGGGTCTACAGAATAAATACTGATCCTATGATGTGAAGAGGGGTTTTTAAATATTTTTGGGAATAATTTAACAAATTAAACATTGAATTATGCATCATTATATTTTATAAATCACATACTTATTTCATTATTAAATTTGAATCATATTAAATTTGTATAATCTAACCAATATAATAGAGTAAAGTCTATGAAAGAGGCAATCTCTTGAAGGAAAAACCTATGATTCATAAATTTTTCCTATCAATCTATCTCTTTTTAAATCTCTTAATGCCACAAAGTATGGATTAAATTAAAATAAAATCAATGGAATAAACTAAATGACAAGTAAAAGAAATTAAAGTGATAAACAAATAAAGAAACTAATGAAAAATATCATAATCAGATGACACTATCAATTAACAATAAGAACTATCAAGCAATGTGCTTAGATATATAATTAATTGTATAAATTTAATAAAAAACTTATAAAAAAAAAGTAATAGACAAACTTTAGAAACCTTTAAATACTAAATTGAGTAATGAAAATTATTTTAAAACATTAAACAAAATAACAAATAAGATAATCTATGAACTGAAATAAACTAATAATAAAATAGAAAATAAATAACAATCTAATCTAAAACAAGAATGAGATAAATCTAAATGAAAGGAAACTAAATAAGGAAACCTAAACTAAATAAAATTAACTTAGAAACATAATCTATTTGAAAACAAAAAAAAAGAAATAAATAATAGAAACATAAAAGAAATAATATATCTAAAATAGATATAAAAGGAAACCCAACTAAAACAAAGAAATATATGTGAGACTTGGAACAATAATTATCTTAGAGGTGTAAATAGATAAATTTTATTGATAAATAAATGGAATGATTCATATTAGAAACATGATATTCAAATGAAAATCGAACTACAATCAATAAATTAGCAATTTGTCACAAATTGTGAGATAATCATCATTAGTCAAGTCAAGTACATGGAGTTATTCTCTCTCTCTCTCTCTCTCTCTCTCTCTCTCTCTCTCTCTCTCTCTCTCTCTCTCTCTCTCTCTCTCTCTCTCTCTCTCTCTCTCTCTCTCTCTCTCTCTCACACACACACACACACACACACACACACACACACACACACACACACACACATCATCAAATGATTTTAATTCTTGATAATCTTTAGATAATCAGTTATGAATAAATTAAGAAACTTAGATATACCTATGTTATTTAAGCAGATTACTTCACCATCAGAGAATGCATTGTTTGATCTATCTACAAATGATTATCCGATATTAGAGATGATTTCATATAATAATAAGGATGGAAAAATTTCAAACCTATAAAATCTATTGATATATTTATGTTTATCTTCTTGCTATGTGTTTTTAATCTCTCTATAAAGTGATTTTCCTTGAGATAGTTATGAATCAAGTTACAACTAACTTTAGTTAGTTGTAGTTAAAGTTAATTGACTTTGAAAAGTTAATTAATTTACTTTATAAGCTATAAATTATACAATTTAAATTTATAATTTTAACTCAAAATAAGTCTAATAGATTAAATATTAATATAGACCAAATGATTATTTCTAATAGGTGGGGGCCCTTTGACTTACTTTAACATTTATTTAGATAATTGTCTAACTATGTGTATAGTAAATAATCTATAAATGCTAATATTAAATGATATAAACCTATTTTAACATCATCATCCATAAATTAACATTTATAAAATAATTACAAATTGTAAAAAATAAGCATAATAAATTTTATAAATATTAAATTTATTATTTTTATGAATTAAAATTTAAATGTCACCATGTAAATCAACTATATCACTTTCAAAAATGCATCTATTAATATAAACTCAAATATTCAAATTATCCATGACAAAAATATAATAATAAACCAAAAACATGATACATAAATTCAAACACATCAAAACCATATCAATCATAGTCACTACCACAAACAAGGTCAATGAATGGGGTCCATTTATCTATTTAATTCTTTGTATACTCCATCAAGCCAGCATGCAACATAATAAATTCATTCCCCTAGAATTATCATGTCCTCTAGATTCAATTTATTTATCACTTGTGTCACCAAGGGATAACTCAGAGGTCTTCCAACACATTTATTACTATAATAAGATGGGTTATCTAGCATAGGTGAATAAGGTCTAGTAATCAAAGCCAATGAAATATTAAGACTATCAAGATTAGGATTCAACTCAAGAAAGAAGGCATCATGATCAAACATAGGCATATCATTAGGAATAGATTCAATGGAAATATGCATGCATTGTAAAGAATCACTTGGATTAACTCTTGCATAAGGACAAGTTATCTAAGGGGATATCGTCAAGCCTCTATTAGGTACACCAACAAAACTCACATAAGATAATGGAATGTTATCAAGTAAGCTCCATAAAATAGGATCAGATACATCAAAATGAATATAAACATGAGTTCCATGGTGAAACGGCCTAGAATAAATATTGGTATCCCTAAATCCACAAAAATAAATCCCATAAAAATTATTCCATGAAGGGGTGTCATCCCTTTGTAGTTAATTGTCTCTTCCTCAAACATTTCTCCCTGAAATAATGGGAGTCTGTGGTCCTATTTAATCAAATTTGGGATTTGTGTAAAAACACTAAATGATAACACTATTGCATAAAATATGGAGAATAAATATAATATTGATAACATTCACTGATTTGGAACTAAATTATTTTGGAAACTTGTTAATTATAACAAAGTGTAATGAGAAAATAAAGAATTAGATGAAAAATGTATCTATGAGAGGAATCATAGTCTAATATTTGTTATATAGAGGGTGTGGTGATTGAAATCAAGATTTTAGAATTGGATTTTGGCCTAGACATTATAGTTAGGAAGAGGACACTATAGGGTTGGTTATCCTATCTCACCTAGGGCACTCTTAACCACCTATAATGAGGAAATTAGGGTTATGGGTTCTTAGTGCCTTCCCTTATAGAGCCTATATCTTGTGTGGGATCTTTTGATCAATTTTAAAGACCATTGTGTAACTAATTTTATGTCAAAACCCTATCTCCTTAACATGTGAAGACCAATTCAAATAAATGGAAAAATATGTTAATTGTTGAATTTGTATGAGACCTCAAGACCCTATGTTTTAAGCACTACTTACATACCAATACTCTAAAGAGGGATCACAATTCATGTAATTATCCTATGCTACAATGGTGTGTGAATAATTGGTGTAATATGTTGTATGTTGGTTCAATAATGATGTAATTAAGTTCCTTAACCATGAATTTTGACATGTAAATTGTATTTTGAAATGAGCTCTAGGCTACTAGGGTTGTATGTATTTAGAATTTGGGAGAAATATGTATTCTGCTCTCAATATGCAAGTGTGATTTTGGTGTTTTTGATGTTGAATACTACTCTATTCCAAATGGTTTTAAAGTATTTATATAGTCATATAATTTAAAATAATTTGAATGGGTCTCATTGGGGACATGGGCCAACCTTCTTATATATTTGAATTTGGAAAAGTAGTCATTATTTGGTAGGAAGTCAAGAGAGGGGTGAAGGACACTAGAGATGTGTGTTCCTATCCAATGAGTGATTTTACCATGTTGAGGGTTAGGTAGGGCCTAAAAGGTGTCTAAGGTTGATAATGATAATTTTATGTTCATTTAAGGTAATATATCATCTTAAAAGAGTGTGTAAAGTGGTAGAAGATGATCAAAAGGGGTGTTAAGATAGGTCTAGAGATAAGTGTGTAAAAGAGTGGTCATAAGTGCATGATTTTAATTTAAAAATTCTTTTCATGTGTCTACATCCCCACCAATTATTATAATAATGAAATAAAGTTAAAGTACTAGAGTAACATGAAAAGAGTGTGTACCTAAACTTACATATGGGAAGTGTTGACTAATTTGACCCCAAGTCAAATTAAGTCAAACAATTATATAGTTGAAACTTGTTATAGGGTCTCTTAGGTTTAAAATGTGTACGATGGTCTTAATAAGGTCACAAATTATGCTTTCACCCTTGTCATACATGTTAGTTTGTCATAAGTCATTCTAATGTCACATTTTGAGTCATTTAATGAATTAGTATAGTTTTCATAGGAGGAAAAGTGTGTCTAAGTGTACTCTAATGTCCTACATGTTAGAATATGTTATATGTGGTAGTTTTGAAACTAAATTCTATAAGTTCAACATCCATCCAAGAAGATTAGGTAGTTTTAAGGGAGTTTCAAGTATTTGTATATCCTGTACATCAGTTATGGCACATGTGGCTACTTAAAAAGTGTCTCTTCAGATCCCCTTAGTTCATTTTCAAGATTATTTATCTTTAACATTCCTAAAAATGGAAAAAAATGACTTATCTTTTCCATCACTCTCCTAAATAAGTCAAAAAGGTCAACTGGTCTTCCTTTGGTATGGGTAAGAGGAGGTGAGTTAGAGAAAATGCATTTGGTGGGTGATAGTGCTCTATTTGTACTTCCAATTAATTGAAACATTCATAGGTTTGGTGGCTTAGCTTCATGAAACATTTCTAAAGAGTTTGGTGACTCTTTTCTACCTACACATCCCCATGGCCTTCAATTTTCTCATCTATTTAGATTAGTTTGAGTAAATAAAATGGTGTATATGGTCTATGAAGGTATGACCATCCTTAATATAAGGATCTTAGTATGGTATGCACATGCAGAGGTTAATGAATAAGTATAAGTATCCCATTTTGTTCATAAAAGACTTCATTGAAGTTGTAAACTTTATTTCATTAGTTATAGAAGCTTATTTTCCTATTTTGGTCTTAAAAAACAAAGCTAATTTTTGTGTTCAATCCCTCATAAGCATGATGACTAGTTGATATTTTGGAGGTTGAGTCTCAAAACATAGCACTTGGTAAAGTGAAAGGTCTAATAAATGCACACAATCAGGTTTCTTTGTGACTATCACCTACAATCAAGTGAAGTTAAGGCTTGAACAGTCATCGTGATGAGATATGAAGAATTCAATATTGTGAGAAGGATTATAAGGTGGAGATAATAAGATTGAATTATTCAAATAAGTTAGATATTGCTTATAATACTAATTCAACATACATATTACTATATCTAATGTTCACCTAGATGTAGTCACCAGTAATGATCTAATGCCAACACCATAGAGGGTAGAGGAGTGTTGAATTGAAGGTGTTGGAACTCATTTGAGACCTTCAATCAAGTCTAATAATTTAGAAAGAATCATAGTGACAATGGTGAGGTCATTATATGGAGTCAGACTTGAATCCATGTTCACAAGTTTGGAAAGTTAAAATTGAGACACTTTACCTTAACTTCTCTAAATCATGTTTTGCTCATACACTATGTCATCTCATGGTGAAGTGCCTTAAAGTCTTGATAGGACTAATTATTTCCATATTGTAGTCCAAGCCTAAGGGTAATGTATTGACATATAATAGTGGTTTCTTGATCAAGAGGTAATGTTTTTTGAGTGGTTTCTAATTCAGGTAGGTTTTGACTTGAAACACTTAGTAAACACTGTGTTGAAATGATTGAAAGCAACCTAACTTGCAATAGCCTATAGTAGTAAGTGAGACTATGGTCTCTATACATGAGAAGATATAATATAGGTATGGAATGGTTTGAGTAATCTCAAGAAGGATAAAAAATGTGAAGTTTAGGGTTAAGAGACACACCAACACCTACATGAACCCCATGGTTTCCCAAATGGAGAATCTATAGTCTGATTGTAGATCCATAATGTTGATAGTGAGAGACTAAAAACAAACCCTATAGGTATAGATGTTCACATAAGTTATAATTGATCCAATGATATTATAAGGTTTAATAATAAGTAAGTACTCAGACATAAATGAGCACCTACATGGGTCTTATAACTTCTCCCTGATTGTCACCTATAGGTGACACAGTCCACATAGTCCTTAGACTAACTTAGGCAAATGGAAGAGGTAGGTGTGAAAACTTGGTAGAGGTGTATGATCAGTAGATCATAATTAAACCAATCTCATATCTATAATGACACATTCTAAAGTGATATCAAGAATCAAATATCTTAACCTATAGTCATATCTCAAGGCTCTTAGGTCCAAATAGAATTCTATGCACAATCCTCATAGTCCCATAGGTTCATCTTGAAGATTTAAAGTATTGAGGACTCTAGAGAAGAGATATAGACACGAAAATTTGTACATAAAGTGTTCAATACCTATTATATCCTCCCATAATTTCACTTTGGTTGAACAAATAGGGGAGATGCCCTCTATTTTGTCTCAGATAGAGGGCACACCTAGTCAAGACAAAATTGCAAGTAGAGTACATGAATGAAGAAATTGATGAAAATGGAAAGTCTTGGAACACTATGAGATTATGTGGGAGGTTTATTTGGATGTGAAAAACTATTGGATGTCACTTATAGTCATGGGAAATACCTACAATAGTTTATACACATAAACATGTAGTCTAAAACTTTTAGGGCCTAAATTGAGAATGAACCCTAATAGCTTCCAATCTCACTTATAGTATTAGATGACTTTTCCAAACTAGTTTATGACCTTAAGGTGAGAGTGGAGAGTCACAACATCCATTGGTTTATAAAGAAGTAACATAGAGTGGTAAATTTGACCTAAAATCAACTCAAAAGTATCCAAAATATAAGAGAAATATTGAGAGGCTATTTTCAAATGCTCATACATGTATAGACACATTTCATGGTGATTCAAAGATCTAGGGGTAGTTGAGTAGGGTCATGAAATTAAGAATTATGGAATTGGTTTATGGGTTGGATGTCTAGGTTTCATAAATTATCACTAATAAGTAAAACCTCCTAAAACCCTTATTAAGACCTGATGAAGGAAATATCATTTGAGATGCATCCAAAAGAGGTCAGTTAACCATTTAAGTAATTTGAACATGTCTATAACTCTCTCAATATTCTTTCCATCCACTTTGTCCATACTATCACTTATACGAACAAGCCTAACACATGGTTTTACAAGTTTTTGGGTGTTATGTAGGTATAAAAGAGAATGAATAGGTTAGGTAAATTAAAGTAGGTCAATAGGGCACTATTATAACTCCATATATTAATTTTTCACCATAGACAAGAATGAAAACCTCTCTGCTAATCATTTCACTACATGAAATCTTAGATAGATAGTGAAAATGAGAAGTGACTACCTAGTGAGAAGATGAGAGGTTTGTTTTTGGATATTTTAAAGGTCTAACTCATGGATTAGAATACATAAGGACCTTGAACATGTGTCCTAACACCTCTTCAATATATTTAGTTGAGCAACTATAAGTCACTTAGGTGACAAGTGTGAAGATCTAGGTCTAGAAGACAAATGAGGGACTTCAGGCATTGAATGCAAGTGTCATGAAGAAGGATATAAATTAGGGAGGCATATGATGACTATCATATATTTTTTAAAACATCCTTAATATAATGAATATTTTCCAATTATTCCTATTTTAGTTTCAAGTGATCAAGAGATGCTTCATCATGAAGGAAGTTTCAAGAAGGTAGTTGAAGAGTATCTATGCCATCTTGAAGAATTTTTCATGATTCAGATGGACACTTGTCCAAGAAGACCTTAATATTATATTCTCCACTTCATTCTCATATAATATAACTAGTTTTCAAATCTTGAAACTTGGCTTTGTGACCTTTCCAATTCCCTTCTTCTCTCTCTTCTCACATGCTCTATAAATTCAAGCCATTTTGGTTTTTGTAAACAATCTAAACATGGTATGGAAAAGCCCTGATTGTTTGAATATTGTATTTACCTTTGAAATAAATATTTACAATATATTTTTGAGTTCATGGCTTTCTTGTCTAAGTGTGTGAAGTGGTGCATAGTGAAGTGTCTAGTGATAAGTATCTATCCATGCCTTTTCTTTACCCTTTCAAATTAGGTGCAAGTAGTTCTCTCTCTAACATGTCACATGAAGTGTAACTAGTGTGTTTGACTATATCTAAGTGTAAATAATAGCATTAGTGTATGTAATTTAACCCTGAATAGTATAATGCACATTACCTCCATGTTTGAAATAGTTATGTTAGAGTAATCTAGGTTGTTGAGACTATTGTTGTGAGTCATGTTTCATAGTGTAAGTGTATATTAGTCTAGTGGAGATCATTCTAGTGTATCACCTCATTAGAATAGTTTAATTTCATGTTTACTTCTATCCCTTTTCATCCAAGTAAGCAAATAGTGTAGGTGATAAGTAAGCAAATAGTGTAGGTGATAAGCAAGCAAAGAGAAATCTAGGGAGTTAGCCCTTAAACCTAGAGATTTAAATTTGCTATAGGCAACCCAAAAGACTAGAGGTAATACATTATTTTAATCAATATATATTAGGCTTGAACAACCATATCTAGGTTACAATATTAAGTGACAATAAGGAGTCATGGATGTAGGTCATACCATTGAACTATGCTCCATGCAAACCTATAGTGAAGCATATGTAATATAAGTCTTTGATTAAGATTAATATCAAGAAGTAAAAGACAAAAATATATAGAGTGATTAATAATGAATACAATTAATCCATTATGTGAACCATTATGCCGTTTATAGTGTAAATATTGGTGTGAAAACTGGTGACTGTGATATGTTGTGCTTTGGTATTCACATTGAATAGTTTGGATTAGACTGTGTATGCCCCAATACTCATTGATAAGTGGGTGTGTTAAAGAACTCAAGTGTGATTTACTCCATAATCATCATCCTAGAGTAATGGAGCATCTTGGAATCCATATATGAATCTTGATATATATCTGATGTAAAAACTAGTGTAGATACTAGTGAAAAAGCTAGTATAGATACTGGTGAAAAGAACAAACCAACCATTGAATATGGAATAAGGTTGAATTATAGTGAAAAACTAGCACAAAACTAGTGAAAATACTAAGTGTCATTTGGGTCTAGTGTATACAATGTGTAGAATGACATGAATTATCATTCCATTTATGAAACTAGTGCAAATCTTGGTGCAATGAGGAAGTAATGTGCCATGCATATGCCCCCAAATGATATATCATGTAGATGTACTCTAATATTAATTCAAGTAATTTTGATTCTATAAAGAAACCTTTGTGATAAATTGGAACAACATGCCACACATGATCGTGACCAAAATGAGCAAATCTAATATAATCTATGTAATTTTGAGTTATTCTTAAAATTGATACTGGGAAACTATTGAGTACTATTCTTAGTAAACTAAGGTTCTAATATTTTTTAGAAATATCTACTTTTAGGCATTTATATAACAAAACTAGGAAGGAAACTAGAGTGGTGATCCTATCTAAATTGACATGTTGTGTGTTTTTTGAGCCTAAAACTATGTCAACTATGTGGCCATTGTTAAAAACTATATGTGTACTGATCTGAGAAGGTCAATTCTCTAATAAAAAACACTATGAATGTCCCCTATTTTGAGGCGAGTTGATTATCCTATGTAATAAATTAATTCAAAATAAAAGGTTATATATTAGGTTTTTATGATGTACAAAAATGTAAGAGTAAGTAATAATCATCATGGAAAATCATGGTATCATTTCATATGTAAACTGGGCATAGTAATAATTTAAGATGCATGTGTAAATAATCATTCATAATAAGTGTGTCTATATATATATGAAAATGAAACACAGGTAATTTGATCAAATGAGTTTATAATGCTGAATATAACTACTTAGGGAGGAATTCATGATGTCCATCATGACATCCATATATGACCAAAAAAATAAGCAAAGTGTCATGGCCATAGTGCACATAATCAAAGAGTACACTCACAACACACAAAACACATAATAGAATGCCAAATGGACATAGATAAGGGACATGTTTAAATGTCACTCACTTGAATAAAATACATATACAAAGGTATGTTCAAATTCCCTCATGAACATACAAGGAAATAATGGAGGCTTAGAACCACATATAAGGACATGTTCAAATGTCTACATGTATAGATAGAAGACATAAATAAGGACATATTAAAATGTCCTCACATGCATAAAATTAGAGATATAAATCCATAGATCTAGTTGGAAATGACATATTCAAATATACTCAAATAAAATAAATAAGTGCATATAAGATATGAAGATAAGAAAATCAATATAAAAATCATGCATGATTATGTATTCTAGTCAACAAGAGCTAAGTTATAATATAAGAAATATTCAAGAACTAAGATAAGAAATACTATGTCACAATGTTAGTGAGTGATAAATATGATAAGATGTTATATAATGTAATGTACTAATCATGTGAGTAAGATAATGTAGGCAAAGAAGGATAGAACTTGTGTTTACCACACATCCAATGAGCTAGCTAATAAATGTAAATGTTGTAGGAAGCCTATGTAAAGTTTGGAACTAAGTAGTGATAGTTGGAGCTTACTAGGACAAGAGTAGGACAAGGGACACTCGAACATTGCACTCTTGTTATGCATAGCGCTCCTATCTAAATTCAGTTTCTGAGTGTGTAGCAATAAAATAACCTATAACTAATTCTAGAAATGAAGTATTATGTAATCTTTAGTCACTCATATACACTAGTGAAGCATGTATGATATAAAACTAGATAAACACATATAAAATATTGTGCACAACTGAAATAATTTATGAAAAAGTAAATATAAGCATGCATAGGTCCTAATTTTTATTAATTTTTGTAATTTTTTTACTGGTTTTGTATTTTTTTGCATCTATAAACTGATAAGTATAGATAAATATACTAACTAATGACTTCATTAATAGTATTCCCATCAATATATATTATATTAAACAAAGGAATGCTGATTTATTGCAAATAAAGATTATCATATAGTTGTGTAGGTTCTATTGGATTGCCATATTCATATTCTATATAATTAGTATCACTAGGATCATACCAATATATATTTTATAGTCATCACCATCTAGATTTTGAATTTATAAAGTGTCAATTTTTTCTTCTATTTTATCTTGCTATGAATAAGGAATTTCCCCATACTATGGTATTGAAATTTATGATTTTTCCTTTGAAATGTGCAATGTGTCATCTAACTTTTGTGATATGCCATTACTTATATTTGTTTTTAAGCTAGTTTAAAGTATAATTTCTTCTATATGCTTTCTCTCTAGAAATGTTCCTTCTTTGGAGAACGATATAACCTTGCCTTCATGTTAAAATTAAATGCAACTTTTGATTGCATCAATTATTTATCCTATGGATTTTAACCATGATCCTCCAAGTACAACATTATAGGCACTTGAATTTAGAATAACATGGATATTAGGATAATGCTCTTTTGAAACAAAATAAACTTTTAAATTAATTTTTCCCATACATATTGTAGATGCATTGTTTATATCCAAGTGTTGATTATTATTACCAATAAATGTAAGAAATGACATACAAAAAAATTGATTTATTGATATTCCTTAACCTTGACATCTATAAATTATTTCCCATATATGTGATCAGTAATAGTGAAAGGGTCTTGATACGAGGAGAGATTGTAATTTTTCCCTTTGTGAACACACTTGAAATTGTATCTTTTGTAGGTATTTCATGATTTGGAGACTCTTTTGTTAGAAAACATCTTTTAATAATGTTTTTTTTGCTAATCTTGAATTTGATTTGATAACTTCTCTTTTATAATGACACTTTTTCTTGATGTAACCTTTATTTTGAAAGTTATTCCATTTATAATTATTCTTTTTTATCTTGTTCCATTTTTAATCTTGTTTACTCTAACTTAGCTTGTTGAATATTTTATTGTTATAATAATGTCTTCTTTACTTTTTTTTTGCACTTGAATTGACCTTTGGTAACCATTTCTTTACTAATTTTGATTTTATCACTTGTGCTTTAGGAGATGCACTCATAAGTTGAGTGGGTTGGTTAAATTATGTATCAATGATAGGATCACCACTATAAATTATCTTTTGTATTTTATACTTAAAATATAAATAATGATCTATATGATGCCCACACATTATATGATATGCACAATAATATTTTGATCTCCTTAGATGATGTAGAGGAGGTAGTTTGATCAAATATTTTATATTAATTACCCTTAGAATCTCACTTAAACTTTGATTATGCATTTGAATACTTTTTGAATCACTTATTGTATATGTATTTTTTTGTAGTTTCTCATTTTCATATGAAATCTTTTTACGTACAACATTTTGTAGACACTGGAAATTTGTACATCGCAATTTTGAATATCATAATTCCCCTAGACCCCCTTGGGACCATTTGACCCTCCAATACCTAGATAAACCTAACCCATAGTTAGTTTTAATTAAAAATATTAAACCCTAGATTTCACCTATTTTTACCCTTTACCCTTGACTATCGATGGTCAGGTTGACCATTGACAGTCAGGGTCCACCTCCTCAAACATTAACATGCAAACTCACCCACCTTGATTTTATAATTAGCTCATCTAATTCATGTGTTAACCGATGAATGTGTAATTTATATTTAGATATCAAGTTATATCCCTTGTTAACATATTATTACACCTCTCTGGCCTTCCTATAAAAATGTAACTTTAGAGAGAGAGGAGGTAATAAAATCATTAGAAGGCAAGAACAAGAGAGAGGACAGAGATCAAGATCAATCATAAACTTCTTTTGTAGGTATCTCTTTATTAGAAATCATCTTCAGTGAACTCTATAACTTTTCCAATCCATCAAATATCAACTATCAAAGCATGAGCTAAGAACATTGTTCTTTATTTCAATTTTTAATTTTGTAGTTTAGGAATTACACCCATCTACCTATAACCTCTTTTCATTCATATAAATGACTAACCATTAAACAAACCACCTCTAAACCTTACCACATACCTCAAAACAAATATCTCACCCAAACACACCTTCCAAAACCATTCTACAACCTCAAATAGATAAACTTCTTAACCCAAACAAGAACTGATAGTAATCATCGATGATCACCTTGACTATCGATGATCACCCTGACCATCGATGATCACTATGACTATCGATGGTGACTGTGTAAAACCAAAAACCCAAAATTAGGAAGTATAAAACACTTTTCAACCTTAACCAAAACCCTATTTTCTTGACTTTTATCACAATACAAAAGAAAAACAACAACTTGACCATACTTGAACCATGTTTTGACAATTTAGCTTTCACCTTAATGTTATCTTGTTAATCTAAGCAATTATTATGAATAATATTTATTTCACCTAAATTAAGTACTTTAATTTATGGTATTCAAAATTATTTTATAAACATTAACTTATTTTTAAAGGTGGATTGACAACCTCTAAAGAAGTCATGTACTTCTTAGATCTAGCTTGCTAGGCAATCTACCTTCCTACCTAATTAACACAACCTTTATTTAGTGTATTTCTTATGTAGGTCATCCTCCCAAGCCAAAGAGGAGCTCTCACAACCATCTAGATCATGGAGTGAAAACCAAATTTAGGCTCTACCAACCTTACCCTTTTTTTTCAATTTTACTCTTTCTTCTTAAGGAAATAAATAAAAATTTGATTAATAATAACACATTATGGATTATTTGCACATGTAATATGATTTTATAATAATGTGATCTTTGAATGGAAAAATTAATTTTTTTTTTTAAAACTATGATATGAACTTAACCATGGTGATGATTTGATCCTTTATAACCTCACAAACACAAGCCCTAAGAGTTTCAGATTGAACATGTATACATACACCCTAAAGAGGATATGTGGGGGGTGGAGGTGTTTTGAAGAAAGATAGGTTGGTTAGCTTCATTTGGAACTATAATATAGGCTACCTTAACTTATGGGATAGTTATATCATGGACCTATTTATAGGTAAATTAACTATCAAATCCTTGAGGGTTAGGAGGATTTTCTTTGTTAAACATATTAAACTTTACAAATAGTAAAATGATAACAAGAAAATAAAGGCATAGGAATACTATAAAACACTCTACCATGAAAATAAAATAAGAATTGAACTTTAAACCTAGGAGGATAACATTTTATAAGGAAAGCCTAAGGAAAATAGGGCTTAACATGTTTTAAAAAATTGAGTTCACTAATATGTCTTATTAATTTAGGATTTGTGTAAAAACCATAAATGACAACACTACTAAAAAAAATTAGGATAATAAATATAAAAATTATAACATTCAATAATTTGGAACTATAATTACAAAAAATATAAAAGAGTAATGATAAAAAAAACACTTAGTTGGAATCTATATCTCTGGGAGGAATCAAAGTTTGATATTTTTTGTGCAAAGAGATATGGTGACTGGAATCAATTTTCTCAAACTAGGTCTAGGATTGGAAAAATATAAATATGAATATGAAACTAGAGGGGTGGCACTCCTATATAACCTAAGGCACTCATCTCCATTTGTAATGAGTAAAACAAGATTTTTGGGTTCTCAGTGTCTTTGTTCTCAAGGCCTGTATCTAGTGTGGGACTTTTTTATCACTTATAGAGACCACTATGTAACTAATTTTCCTTAAAAAACCTAGTTCCTTGACATGTGAAGACCAATGTAAATCAATGGATAAAAAAAGAGCTAGTGGTTGAATTTTGGTGATACCTCAACACCCCATGTCATGAACATTGATTATATATTAATATTCTGAAGAGGGATCAAACTTTATGTAGTTCTCTTGATGGTGTGTGAATAAATAGTGAAATATGATATATGTTGGTTTAATAATGATGTGATTAAGTTCCTTAACCATGAATTATAACCTATAAA
>JARHVA010009250.1:75000-182500 GCA_037957365.1 Torreya grandis | reverse complement strand
TTTAGGGCATAGTGGTCATATATTTATAACATGATCAAAACACACCCACACATGCTCGAGGACATTCTAAAGTATTATGGGATGATTGAAATTGTTAAAAAAAATGGATTGAAAATATTGAT
The DNA here is from genome assembly GCA_037957365.1 of Torreya grandis. Taxonomy (NCBI): domain Eukaryota; kingdom Viridiplantae; phylum Streptophyta; class Pinopsida; order Cupressales; family Taxaceae; genus Torreya; species Torreya grandis. The sequence goes on along the minus strand of JARHVA010009250.1, from coordinate 182,378 downwards.
CCATGAGTTGAAATAATATTCAATGTTTTATCTCCCATTATTAATTGACATCCATATGACATAGAAATAATTGATTTAGAAAAATAACTTAGTTTACAAAAGCATTCAACTATTGTGATCCATGTCACTAGGAACTGAACAACTATAGGCCCAATCACAAGCTGAAATATAAGTGAAACCAAAGCCACAAACATGAGTATAATCTTAGGACAAACCAAAATATCAACTAATCCCATCAGTTTAATAATTTTAATAATCTCCAACGAAGTGCAAAGTATTGGGTTTGCAACCATCACAATCTATAAAATGGACCTATTGATCAACATAATGGCTAGGTAACCCTTAGATGCATAAAATATAATGAAATATGATATGTATCCATTGAAAATTATACCTAAATATGTGTATAGAGTAATACTTGAGGATATTAATGATGATACATAAGATGAGTAATAAGAGAAATAATTCTTATTTTGGAAATTGGTTCACACATGTTAGGTATGAAATAATGTCCCTAATATAGTAGCATAAGAGGAGGAGGAAAAATAGAAAGTGAAAAATATATTTCAAGAAGAGGAATTAGGGTCAACAACAAAATAACAAGTAGTCAAACCACACATAAGCCAAGCATAGAGGAACAAATAACATTAAGGACCCAAGGAAAACAAAACTTTTTAGGGGAGCTTTTGATTATGAAAATTAGTGAAGAATAAGTTATTTACTTCATGCCAGTAGTAAAAAAACCTCACATGCTTGGAGATTTATGGTTAAACCTTATATTTACAAAGTGAAGGTAGATATTGAAAATTATAGAGAATTTAGCTGAGTAAGTACAACCAAAAATGATGTGAACAGAGACCCATGCCATGAAATGCCAAAATAAAATCATGGCTTCTCCATCTAAAAGAAAAAATTATTTTGTACCCAAGAACCAAATTTCACATTCCATTATGGCCACTCCCTCATCTTCTCAACCACTCATAGCACCATATTCACCCTATTCCCCAAACTGTACAAAAGGAACTCCTTAAGGTTCAAAAAATGTTGAGTCCTTGGATCAAGGTGCATAACTATAATAGGAAAAATGTGGTCAATATCCTAGGTAGGATTGCTTAGATCAACCACAATAACATATTCAAAAACAAGAGAATACAACACAAGACATTACCAAGATGAATATGGAAGATGATAAATCAACCAAGGATAAGGATAAAGAAGAAAATGATGTATTTATCTATTATAAAAAGTAAGAATAATAAAAAATTGTGTAAGAAAAATAAAAGAAGGTTGAGTTAGAGAGAGCAACCAATGAAGCCAAGAAAAAACATAGTGAATAAATGTGAAAGTATAATAAACAAAAGAAGAAGGATGAATAATAACAAGAATAAAAATACACAACTGATAAAGCTATGAAGGCCAAGGAATAATTATAAAATAAATACAAGAATATTTTTTGAAAGTCAGATGAGTAGTCATAGGTAAAGTTTAAACAATGAAAATCCATTAATTTATATCACATGAGTAGCATGAGTAAGGAGTTAGATAAATGTAGGTTGAAATGAGTGAATTTCCAAGGATGCCATCTATAACTTATATGATTTTTAGGATAACACAAGGATAACAAGAAGAAACTTCAAAAAGAAAGGATGAGTTTAGAAGATCATGGTGGATGGATTTCCAAGCTCCAATGTTGTAACAGACCAATTTTACTCTTCTAGTCATGCATATAAGATAACCACCATTGATATTTATCAATTATTTGAACCAAATTTCCATAATTTCTTCACCCTAAAAATTCACTCTCAGTTATTTTCAATTTTACTTTGTAAATAAATTAGAAGGTGCTTCTACATTCAAAACCTCCATCACATAGAAGTTAACGAAGATCAAGTGGTAAAATAGTAGTTGTGGATGGGGAATGCTGAGCTACATGAGATTTTTTCAAAATATTGAAATTTAATAGATGATATGTGGTTGATATTGGTATGACTTCTTATTTGGGACTAATTCATGTTTGAATAAATGTAGTTTACTAGCATTATAACTAGGTTAACATATTATTTGGCCTTATTGCAATGAGTGTAGGAAATTAAAGCTCAAGTGTGAAAATGTTGTAGTGAAATTAAGGAAATATTTTATTTACTAGGGATTATGAGGAATTCCTAAAAACATTATGCTTCAAGATACACAAATTTAAATAAATATTCTCAATTAGAAGAAACATGTCCAAGATGTATGAAAAGAATCACATTGGATTTAACCCAAGTAGACAAGTCAAAGGTGATAATGGAAATCCATGCATCAAGATTTGAAATGGAAAATGTTTGACATGAATCACTAGAACTGAGAGATAACATAATGATATGTATCTGCACTTAGGAGTTAGATATGCTATGAAACATATTTTTAGAGTGAAAATACCACTATATGTCAATATAATAAAACATATCATGCAATACATCTCACAAAAATTTGTGACACACCATTAAATAATTGTAGCTTTAGGTGATGATGATGTTTAAGGCATAATTAAAACTTGGATCTTATTTGTGCATTATTTAGCATGGTCAGGGATGTAATACTATGGAATAATTATAGAAAATGTTTGACTAATCTTGACACTTTTATCCAAGACATCAATTAAGAACCAAAATACAACCCTGATATTAATATCATTAATAATCTCCATGAAAATAAGGATTCTTAGATAATACAACATCCATTATAACAACATCCTAGCAAAACAAAAACTTATGCATCATCATCTACAAGTTCATTAGTAGTTTCCCAATCTTCTCATGTCATTAATTTTATACCCTCATAGGTTGTACCTCTTATACCATAACAAGATATTGCTTATTTTAGAGTTTTGATAAATTTTGGTTGGAAATAAAAAATTAGGTAGAAAATTTTGAAGTGGGACCAGGAAAGTTGAAAACCTATAAAGGATAGCCTCCTAGTTACTTCAACCTATTTGAAACCCATAAATTCGATAAGTGTATGTCATGAACTAGGATTGACCTCTAACTTATCCTGTCTAAGAAATCCAAACTTGTAGAAGGTATATAAAATAGATCCCATTGATACTTAATGTGTTAGGATATGACCAAATGGTTCTAGTAAACCTAACAAGAGGATAACTTACTACACAATATCAATAGAGAGGGTTCTAAATCCTTTAGGAAATAAATATAATGAAATAAACCTGATTAGGTATTATAATATTAGAAGTGATTTAATATAATATATCTAATATATCATCACAAATAAGGGGGGTGGTTAAAAATAAACTAAAAAGTAGGGGAACATGGTAGGCAAATGAGAGTGTAGGTCACCTAAAGTGGGAAATGGAAGGTTTGAAAAACCCTATATCCACACTGAGTCTAAGTGTATAAAAGATTACAAAAAGGAGTTATACATTCATTCAAGTTATTAATTATTCAACTTTTAAATATCAAAATGAAATAAATAGGGTTAGAATATACTTAACTTGAAAAAACTTGTTGAGCCTCAATCTCCCTCTTGGATAATGGTGTTTTGTAAGAGATTGTTTTGGTTGTAAGGATCATAAAGGTTGAACCAAGATCTTAGATAAAATTGGTCCTCCTATTACATCCAAGAATCTACAAGACAATATTTTTTCCCTCAAGACAAGATCTAAGTAATAGCTTCTCCAAATGTAGACTTAACAAAATTATGAGCAATGATAATGTGAAAATGAATGTTTCTCTCTTTGGATTGAAAATATGGACTTATATTTATAGTGTGATCCTAACCCTTCCCCAAGTTTTAGCTGATGCCATCAAATGGCCTTGATGTAGTTGAAAGTATGATGATTTAACCTCAAACTAGGTCAACCATGGCTGGTTTGGTTATGAAGCGTCTTTTGTAACTTTTAAATTACATCATCTTAGGTCATCTTAGTTTGAAATTAGGTGGGATTTAGGAAATAATACATTGATTCATGCTAATATAGTTGGATGGGTCTTGGTATAGTTATGGGTTACAAGGAGGAATATTGCCTAGGGGATCAAGTATGAGGGAATTATAATGGATATAATAATAGATTAATCAATGTATCTCTGAAATGACCATTACTATACCCACCCATTTATCAGTGCACTCTTTAAAGTGTGCACTTAGGGATATTGAAGCTCGACATGTTGATACAATAGAGAAAACATGAATAAATGATAAATTTTAAAAATATTATGTGTACATATTACCCACTTAAAGCTCATCATTTGTCACAAGAGAGTAACATGTGATGGTGCTTTGAGAAATAAAATAGTAATACACTATATGAGCTAAAAAATCATTAGAAATCAGAAAATAAATGAAAGTAAATAATTTTTAAATACATAGCTTCACTTACTTTTTGTTGTTGAAGATAAGTTGCATGTGAAGTAAATGAAGAGAGGTGTATAGTGTGCATAACAAGAGATATACTTGAAACATAAGATAAAATTCAAACTACTAAAATATGATGTGAGCACTAAAAAAATATCTACTTTGTCAAGATTTTGAAGCTTATTTTAGTTTTTGAAAAGGATTTATGGAATCAAATTTATGATCAAGATACAAAATTTATTAGTAAATAATTGAAGGTTTGAAATCTTTGAAATTTTACCTCAAAAGGGGTGAATTATTATTCATTTGGACATCTGATATTTTTAAAAGTAGATATTTGTGTATCCAAATTTAGAAAAGATATAGATGATGCCCTAAGCTCAAATAGGTGGATAATTTAGAGGATATATCGTAGTGACAATTGGCATAGTCCAAGTATAGGTTACCTTTATTGTGAATTTTTAGAAATTTTGAATTAAAATAGACTAGATTATGAAAAATAAGCACCAAGTAAAATTATTATAATAGAATTTATCCTACAAAATGTATTAATAGAGTTAAAATTAAAATGTGAAATGGGTAGGAGACAAAGGTCAAAATTAGTTCAAAGATGTTTATTACAACATAGTAAAAAACCATCTCCTGAATAAGATGATATCAACTAGGCTGATGTAGCTCAAAAGGATGGGTTTGTTTATTTAGTCAATGGTTTATGTTATGGTTAATGTATTTTAATAAAAATTAATTGATGTATTATAATTGACATAGCTGATATAGTTGTAAACTTGGCTAATAATATGGTAGATGGTCAATAGCATATAAGCTGGCTAATGGAGTATGGATAGATGACCAATAAAGTATAAAGTTTGGATGGAAAATGTAGTATAGTACATGGCTGATATAGTTATAAAGATAGAACAAGATGGATGTAGTATTGTACATGGCCAATGAAGTAGTTAATTGATTATGTGTTTATTTTTCTATTTTGAAATATAATTTATGTCAATTTTGGGGTAGTCATCTGAATAAATGATTTTTTTTTTTTGTTATTTTATAGAGATGACAAAGAATATGGACATCAGTGGATGCACTATGGTTACCATATCTATAATAAGGATTGTGTGTTGTGGATTGGGATTGATTTATTACAATTGGTTTTGATGGGATCATGGATATGTGACACATCCCATTAAGTGTAGAGTTAGTCTCCATGTTCTTAGGGACATGGGAGATACTAATTAACACATTTCACTTAGTGGTGAAAGGGGATACCATTTAGGTAGATATCAACCTAGAGGATGTTCATGAATTACAAAGATTGTTGATTATTGACACACCAGTGGTGACAAATAATCCAGATTGAACGGAAGATAAGAGATCCTTATCTTTGTGGGTGATAAGATCAAAGAGATATGACCAACCTAGGTTGGTGGTGTGACTTTATGATGTGAATGTTTTGATTATTCCAAATATAGAGAAGGCCATTATTATAGTTGTGACATCCTAATTGATATTTCAAAAGTTGTATGGGAATGTCCCATGGTATTTTATAAATTTGTATTAGGAAATGCTAGAGCTTAGTACATTATATGATTTTGGTTATGTTATATGGGTGTAGTTAGAGAATGATTTTTATATGATTTTATTTATATCAAATGCCATTATTATTTATTATGCTATAGGAAAATGTATGTTTTATTATTTTATATAAAGTTTTAGAAAATGCATGGTTAAAAATAATGATAATTGTAACATGACAAAAATTTGTAAGTAAATAGAAAGTGTGTGAAAAATAGTCAATGAATGATAAAATTAAATGTAAAATGCATCACAAAGAATGAGATATGTAAAACATTGTAATAAAATGAAGATAAAATGTTAAATTCTAATAAAATATGTAAATACAAATATGAGATAAATAAACAATGAAAATAGGGAGAAACTCAAAAAAAATAAAATTTAATGTTTGTGCTAGCTTGTGATGGAAGATAGTATGACCATAAAGTGACATGTGAATGATGGTGATAATATGGTATGAAAATATGATTATGAAGAAAGCCTAGTCCTATCCATGGTATTACATTTCAACTCAAAAAATGATCCAAGAGGCATGAGAAGGTGGATATCTTTGAGTAAATCCTAATCCTATCGAACCTCTTACACTGTAACTCACAAAAGGAAAATAGAAGGTGTAGGTATGAAGTGTAATTAAGAATGTGATCAGATATAAGTGATATCCATCAAGGGGAATATTATGGATAAATAATAAAATGATAAATAGGTAGTGAAACACTACATAACTGATATATAAATCCTTAGAAATCATGAGACACACTAGATAAATATGCTAGTGCTAGGAATAATTTACATCAAGGACCTGTACACTACAAATAGTGAACATAGAGCTTGGGATAATAAATTAAGTATATATATAATACCATTAAGGCTATATGAAGGAATTAAAATGGATCTACCTTCCCACAACATGTTCCCCATTATTCAAGACCCCTTATAGAGTTGTTAGTCTACTATGAAGATTGGGTACTTGTGTGAGAAAGTAGATAAAATTAGATGATAATATGAGTCCTCATATCTTAATAAACTATTTTATCGCACCCTAATGGACCTTGACTCTATTATGAGGCCATTTTTTTGGTTTGAGCTTTGACTTATATATGATATGTGACAAAAGATCACATATTTTAGTGTGATTTGACTTTTAAGATTATAATTGTTATTTGATCATTTCATTTTATTTTATTTTATGATATGGATTTTAAAATTTTATGTATTTTTTGTTCCTATTCCATATGGATTTAGAATACCAAACATGAGTGAAATAAGTGTTAAACATAAGAGATTTCAAACTTGGTTCCTAGAGAATATTACCGAATATCATAGTATCAAAAATTTCCTAGACTTACTCCCATATAAGTGTGCAATCTAAAGATTGACCTATGTATGCTTTTAATAAATGGAAAGAAAAATTAAATATGAATATTATAAAATATCCATTTATGTAATAAGTGGTAAAAATATGGGTATACATGTAGTTGATCACAAAGATGTAAGGTAGTGTAATGGAAAATGTCATGGACTATATTGAATATATCTGAGTTATTTGGAGACTGTACTATCTTAAGAATGAGATAACAAAAGTAAATAGGAAAGAAATAATAATCTCAAAAAAAGGGAGAAAAATTGAAATGAAAGTGTAGCTTGACAAAGAGGACCCAAAGATGTTATTGAGATTGTAATGTTTGATAATAAAGATAGTATCCTGAAATTAATCATAATAAAAACATGATATCATATATGTAAATTAAAAGTGAAAATGATTAAAAAAATGATATAAATAAGATATAAACCACATGGCATCACCAATGATCCTATTAAAATGTAAATATAAAATCCAATCATATGATAATGTGAAGAATAATATGATATGTCCCATAAAGATGTGCTCATAACTGTTGATATATATCTTGACATATATCATCAATAACATCTAATAGATCCTATTATAATTAAAATCTAGATCTGATCATTATCTAATCAATATTCACATAGAGTTGTGTGAGTACTTCCTAATGCAAGAGTTATATGGATAAATTAGGAGACTAAGAGGCATAATGAGGCATACATGGTAGTATGATGGATAATCAATATGAGGAAACTATACTAGAGTATGGTGGATATCCTTAAATATATGAGAATGGATTGGTCTAGTAGAAGATCGAGCCTTCAACCAAGAATGATCCTAAAGATGTTGCTATGAATGTGAAGGTGTAGGCTATGTAAAATCATGGAAATGATACTATATTACTCTAAATATATATTTTAGGATGAGTATTACATTAATTCCAAAGTCAATACACTTACCTATATTGGGAATATATTCTAGAGATATCTTAGGATGTGGTAAACTCTTATCTTTAGAAGGCTATGTATTTTAGGAATAAACATGTCAATGTATTATCTAAGTTGTTAGTAGTGTGTAAAATTATGCATAGTCATACCATGGAAACAAAAATTATGTCTGGGAGTAATTGAGTTATGAGGTCTACTATATGTCTTATGAATAATGTTATATGTCTATTGTTATGCTAAGAATCATTTTAAGTACTTCATGCTATTTATTGATGATTATTCCAAAAAAATGTTCATCATCATGTTATTCATGTTAAACAATATTTCCTTGTTTATTTGATTTATTATGATTTTATTTTAAAATTATATGCTTTATTTAATTACTTCATGCTCTTTGTTGATGATTATTCCAAAAACTTATTCTTCACCATCATGTTCTTTTTGTTCAATAATATTGCCTTGTTGCTTTGATTGCTTCTGCCAGGTCCCTTTTCTATCCTTGTGGCTTACTGAATAAGCCAAGGGATGATTATTGTTTGATGTACTTATGACCACTAGAATATCTTTTTTTAAATGTATTATACCAATAATATTTTATTTCATGTCCTTGATGACCACAAATGAGATGTTGTTTCTATGATTTTCCTTATGAATTTTATCTTGGATTATGTTTTGATAAATATTTGATTGGTTTCTTGACTTTTGTTGAGGAGAAGATAGTACATATTCTTCTTGGTTGTCATGAGTATTTAAAGACTCTTCCTATTGCAATATATTTACCAGTTTTTTGAAAATTGGTTTCTATTTTGTGATAGTCAAAGTGGTCACAAAAATCTTGTATGAGGGTGGCAGTGCTCTTAAGATAATAGATACATGAAAGTCATCTAAAATTATCTCAACCAAGGATTGAAGTGATGCTATTATAATTTTAACATGTCTTAAGAAGGCCTCCACTTTTTCTCCTGATCTCAATTTGAGAGAGTGGAGTTGACTTTGTAGATGTAGAATAGTAATCTTGTTTTTGGCCTCATATACTTTTTGGAGATTGTCCCAAGCTTCCTTAGTTATTTTAGATTCATGAAGGTGTGGTTGAACTTCATTCAATAATATGAACATGATTATCAATTCATCATTTTGGTTGTTTTTGTAAAACTTATGTTATTGATCTATCGAGCAATATTGGAGATGGATGTTGTTCTGAACATGTTTGTAGATGAAATGAACTTGCACCTCAATGTGCTTAGTGTGTACATAAAATACTAGATTGTGAACAAGATTCACTACTCATTAATTGTATACATGAATAATTTTTAGTAGTTTCTATGATAATCCAAATCCTTCAAGTATACATCTAATCCAAACTATTTCATAAACAACTCCTCCTATAGTGTGATATTCTATTTCTAAGGAGGACCTTAAAATACAATTTTGCTTATCATTCTCCCATGATATCATTTTATATCCCAAAAATAATATAAATCTTGAAGATAATTTCATATCATCAATGTTTCCTACATAATCTAAGTTCAAGTATCCTTTCAAGAAGAAGTTATCATTCTTCTTGTATTCGAGGCCAAAATCTAGAGTTCCTCTAATGTACCTCAATATTCTCTTTATTGCTTTCCAATGATTGATATTAGGCTCTTGCATGAATATTGAGAGATAATTGATAACATAATTGACGTATGGCATAATGTAGGATAGGTAAATGAGACTCCCTATCAACTGTCGATATAGAGTTGCATTTACCTATGGTGATGGATTTGCTCAAGACAACTGAATTTTTGTCTTCATAGGTGTGGCAATTGGTTTGCTATCCATCATGTGAAATTTATCGAGTGTTGTCCTAGTATATTTAAGATAAGATACAAAAATGTGATTTTCTCTCTACCAAACTTCTAATCTAACATAATAATGCAAAATCCCAAGATCTATCATGTCAAATGATCGATTTAGATATTTCTTTGTTGATTCAATCATCTTCATTGAACTACCAGTGATGACTTGATCATCGACGTATACAACAACAATTACTATTTCCACCCTTATTGTTTGAGGTAGAGATTCAGATCATATGGACTCATTTTTAATCCTTGTTTCAAGAGATGCTCATCAATCTTGAAATACTATGCCCTTGGAACCTATTTAAGATCATACAATGATTTGACAAGTCTCCACACTTTATCTTCTTTTCCAAATTTGACAAAACCTTCTGGTTGAGTCATATAGATTTATTCTTGTAAGTCCCCATTAAGGAAGGCACTTTTTACATCCATTTGATGGACTTTCCAACCAAACTATGTGGCTAGAGAAAAATCATCTTGATAGTTTTAATTTTTGTTGTGGGTGAAAATGTCTCCTCATAGTCAATGCCTTTTTTCTGAGCATACCCATTTACAACTAGTCTTTCCTTATGATTTTCAAGACTACCATTTGCTTTATACTTCATCTTGAACATTCATTTACATATGATTATATTCTTCCATTGTAGGAGATATACAAGTTTCCATGTTTTATTTTTCATCAATGAATTTTATTTTGCATCCATAATATCTTTCTAAGGTTTCAACTATAGGGCTTCTTGAACTATAGAGGGTTTGAAATATTCAAGAATTGTACTCATTAAGGCTAAATTGACATCACCATAAGCCATACTATGAGTCCTTGGTACAGTGGTGGATGCATTTGGAACACCATCTAATTTTATATCTTTGAGTGTATTTGTATATAGTTTAAGCATACATTGAGTAGTTCTTGTGGATGGTGGAGCTGCACCATTATTCCCATCATCATTATTGTAATCATATAGGAGATTACCATCTTATATATTTTCTATGGTACTAAATTTTTTATCAGGTTCACTTGTAGAAGGGTATTCTACTTCTTTCTTTTCAAAGAACTCAACATCCTTGCTGGAGTAGATTTATCTAGTTTTTAGATCCATGAGTTTATAGGCAAGTGCTTCTTTACTATACCCTAAGAAGACATATTTTTGGCTTTCATATCAATTTTAGTCCATTCTAATTTGGAAATGTCAATACTTACTTGGATTGTAAAAACTTAAATATGTGATATAGATGGATTTTTCCCTAACTAAGCTTCATGTGGAGTCAATCCATCAAGAGCTACAGTGGGTATTCTATTGAGTAGATATATGTAAATTTTGATAGCTTATACCCAAAATTCCTTTGTCAAGATTGAATCATGTATCATACAATGCACCATTTCTACAATAGTATGATTCCTCCATTCAATAATTACATTTTGTTATGGTGTATGTAGAGGTGTCATTTGATGATGAATGTTGTTTTCTTGTAAAAAAATGTTTAAACTCATTACTAGTGAATTCCTCCTCATGATCTGAGTAGAGGGTCTTGATTTTTTGACTAGATTCTATTTCAATAGCCACTTTGAATTGCTTGAAAGTTTAAAAGGCTTGACTCTTTGTTTTCACACAGAAGACCCTCATTTTTATAAATAATCATCAACAAAGAGCATGAAGTACTTAAATAAAACATGGCTAGGTGTCATTGGTCTGAATAGATCTGTGTGAACCAGATCAAGTTTACCATTGCATCTATAGGTAATTTTTTGAAATGGAACTGTATGTCACTTACTTGATAAGTAATCATGACATTTGTATATACCTTTTTGAAGAGGTGGTAAGCCTCTTACCATGTTGTAGTGGAGTGTGTTGAGATATCAAAAATTGATGTGACCAAATCTTCTATGCCATAGTTGTGCCAAGTTTGTGTCCTTTTATATGCATGATTGATTATTTTTTTGAATGAAATCAAGCTAAAACATATGGTTCACATTGGATTCTCATGCAAAAATTTTAGAGTTTATAGATTTGTCTCTAATCAAACACAATTTCTTTCCACCTTTACAATCAAAGTCAATCTTAAAATTATGATCTAAGAGTTGACTCACTGATAATAAGCTTTTAGTTAAACTAGGTACATAGAGAATATCAATGATTCTACATGTTTGTGTGCCTAAAGGTGAGGCAATGTTGCTAATTCCTTTCACACTATATGAGGTATATTCACCCAAAGAAACATGATTTTTATTGGATTTGTCCTTCAAAGTGAAAAACTAATCTTTTCTACCTATCATGTGTCATGTTTCACCCAACTCAACATACCATATGTCATTTTATGATGTGGATTCATCATGGAGATCTGTAGAGTAATGGAAGTCATCTTCATCATCATGTTCTTCTTGTTTGACAATATTTCCTTATTACTTTGATTTCTTCTACTAGGTCCCCTTTTTATGTCCTTGTGGCTTATTGAATAAGCTAGGGGATGATTGTTGGTTAGTGGAGTTATAACCACTAGAATATCCTTTTTTTAAGTTATTATACCAATAATATTTTAGTTCATGTCCCTAATGACCATAAATGAGACATTGTTTATGTTATTTTCCTCCTTTTGAATTCTACCTTAGATTATGTTTTAATGAATATTTGATTGGTTGATTGCCTTTCTATTGATCATAAGCTAGTACATGTTCTTCTTGGTTGTCATGAGTATTGAAAGACTCTTCTTGTTGCAACATATTTACTAGTTTTTCAAAAACAAAAATCTATTTTGTGATAGTCAAAGTGGTCACAAAAATATTCTATTAGGGTGGCAGTGCTCTCAAGACAATAGGTACAAGAGAGTCATCTAAAATTGTTTCACCTAAGGATTGAAGTGATTCCCTTAGAGTTACAACACGTATTAAAAAAGCCTCCACTTTTTCTCTTGATCTCAATTTGAGAGAGTGGAGTTGATTTTGTAAATGTAGAATAGTACTCTTATTTTTGGCCTCATATATAGTTTGGAACTTGTCCCAAGCTTCCTTAACTATTTTGGCTTTGTGGATGTGTGGTTGAAATTTATATGATACTATGAACATGATTATCAATTTAGCCTTTTGGTTGGCTTTGTCAAACTTATGTTGTTGATCTATCGAGCAATACTAGAGCTAGATGTTATTGTTATGAACATGTTCATATATGAAATGAACTTGTACCTTAATGCTTTTAGTGTGTTCATGACATATTAGATTACAAACAAACTTCACTAATACTTCATTGTCTACATGAAGATTTATTGGTTGATTTTGTGGTAATCCAAATCTTTCAAGTATACGTCTAAGCCAAATCACTTCATAGACAACTCATCTTATGGCATGATATTCATATTCTGTAGAGGACCTTGAAACATAATTTTATTTCTTACTCCCCCATGATATTGGTCAAGATCATAAAAAGAATACAAATCTTGAAGTGGATTTCCTATCATCAATGTTTCTTGCATGATCTGAGTCTAAGGATCATGTCAATAAGAATTTATCACTATTCTTGTATTCTAGGCAAAAATCCATAGTTATTTTGATGTACCTCAATACTCACTTTTTTGTTTTCTAATGACTGATCTTAGGCTCTCACATGAACCTTGAGAGATAACTAAAAACATAGCTAATGTTTGGCCTAGTGTCGGTTAGGTAAACAATACTCCCCATCAATTGATGATATAGAGTTACATGTACCTATGGTGATGGATCTAATCGATAAAACTAAAGTTTTATCTCCATAGGCGTGGTAATTAGTTCGCTATACATAAATCAAAATTTGTCAAGCTTTATCATGGCATATTTGAGCTGAGATACAATAGTGTGATTTTCTCTCTACCAAAATTCTAAACCAAGACAATAATGTAGAAGCTCAAGATTTGTCATGTTGAATAATTGATTTAAATATTTCTTTGTTGATTCAATCATATTCACTGAACTACCAATGATGACTAGATCATAGATATATATATATAACAATAATTACTATAAGTCCCCATTAAGGAAGGCACTTTTTACATCCATTTGATGGAATTTCTAGCCAAACTATATGGCTAGAGAAAAAATCATCTTGATAGTTTTAATTTTTACTATGGGAGAAAATGTCTCCTCATAGTCAATGCCTTTTTTTGAGCATACCCCTTTACAACTAGTCTTGCATTGTGCTTGTCAAGACTACCATCTACTTTGTACTTTATCTTGAAGATCCATTTTCATCCGATTGTCTTCTTCCCTATTGGAAGATCTACAAGCTACCATGTTTTATTTTTCATTAGTGAATTATATTCTACATCCATATTATCTTTCTAAGATTTCAACTATAGGGCTTCTTGAACTATAGAGGGCTCGACAGATTTAGCAATTATACTCATTAAGGCCAAATTGATCTCACCACAATCCATAATATGAGTCCTTAGTCCAGTGGTGGATGTGTTTGGAATACCATCCAATTTCACAACTCTAAGTGTATTTTTATACCATTTAGGCATACATTGAGTAGTTTTTATTATTGGTAGAGTTACACTATTATTCCCATCACCTTTACTATATTCATCTAGGAGATTACCATCTTATATGTTTTTTATGGGACTGATTTGTTTATTAGGTTCACTTAAAGAAGGGTCTTATACTTATTTATTTTCAAATAACTCAACATCCTCGCTGGTGTAGATTTGTCTAGTTTATGGATCTATGAGTTTATAGGTAAGTGCTTCTTCATTGTACCTTAAGAACACATATTTTTTGGATTTCTTATCAAGTTTAGTCCATTATGCTTTGGGAATGTGCATACATTAATAGCATCCAAAAAATCAAATATGTGTTATAGATGGATTTTTCCCTGACCAAGTTTCATGTAGAGTTAGTCTATCAAGAGCTACAATGGTTATTTTATTGAGTAGATATATAGTAGTTTTGATAGATTCTACCCAAAATGCCTTTGTCAAGCATGAGTCATGTATCATACAATGTACCATTTATATAGTATTAAAATTCCTATATTCAATAACTAAATTTTTTTATGGTGTATGCAGATGTGCCATTTGATAATGAATGCCATTTTCTTGTAAAAAATGTTTAAACTCATTACCGGTAAATGCCCCCCATGATCTAAGTGGAGGGTCTTGATTTTTTGACTAAATTATATTGCAATAGCCACTTTGAATTGATTGAAATTTTCAAAGGCTTGACTCTTTATTTTCACATAGTAGACCCACATTTCTCTAGAATGATCATCAACAAAGAGTATGAAGTACTTAAATCTAGCATGGCTAGGTGTCATTGGTCTACATAGATTGGTGAGAACCAGATCAAGTTTACCATTAGATATATAGGTCATTTTTTGAGATGGAAATCTATGTTGCTTACCTACCAAGTAATCATGACATTTATCTATACACTTTTTAAGAAGTTTTAAGCCTCTTACCATGTTGTAGTAGTAGATTATCTCAAGATATCAAAAATTGATGTGGCCAAATTTTCTGTTCCATAATTGTGTTGAGTCTATGTCCTTTGTTATGAATGCCTAATTATTTTTCTAAATGAAATAAATATGAAACATATGGTTCACATTGGATGATCGTGCAATAATTTTAGAGTTTCTAAATTTGTTTTTGATCAGACATAATTTCTTTCCACATTTACAGTCAAATTCAATATTAAAATTATGGTCTAAGAGTTGATTCATTGATAACAAGTTTTTGGTTAAACTAGGTACATAGAGAACATCAATGATTCTACATGTTTGCATTCCTAAAGGTAAGGAAATATCTCCAATTAATTACACATTGTATAAGTTATCATCACCCAAAGAAACATGATTATGATTGGGTGTGTCCCTTAAAATGAAAAAAACAATCTTTTTTACCTATCATGTGTCAGGTTGCACCTAAGTCAACATAGCATATGTCATTTTGTGATTTGGATTCATCATGGAGATCTACAGAGTGTAGGAATTCATCTTCATCATCATTTTCTTCTTATTCACTAATATTTCCTTGTTACTTTGATTTCTTTTTCTAGGTGCCCTTTTCCTATCCTTATGGCTTACTAAATGAGCTAGGGGATGATTGTTGGTTAGTGGATTTTTGACCACTAGAATATCCTTTTTTGAAGGCATTATACCAATAATATTTTAGTTTATATCCCTAATGACTACAAATGAGATGTTTTTTTTGTGATTTTCTTCCTTATGAATTCTACCTTGTATTATGTTTTGATGAACATTTAAATGGTTCTTTCCTTTCTATTGATGAGAAACCAATACATGTTCTTCATGGTTGTCATGAGTATTGAAAGACTCTTCCTTTTGTAACATATTTAACAATTTTTCAAAACTTGGTTTCTATTTTATGATAGTCAAAGTGGTCATAAAAATCATGTATGAGGGTGGCAGTGCTCTCAAGATAATAGGTATAAGAGATTCATCTAAAATTGTCTCACCTAAGGATTAGAGTGATGCCCTTAGCATTGCAACACATCTTAAAAAGTTCTCCACTTTTTCTCCTAATCTCAATTTGAGAGAGTGGAGTTGAATTTGTAGATGTAGAATAATACACTCATTTTTGGCCTCATATATATTTTACAACTTGTCCCAAGATTTTATAGCTATTTTGGCTTCATGGATGTGTCATTAGACTTCATCCAATACTCTAAACATGATTATAAACTTATCCTTTTGGTTGTATTTTTCAAACTTACATTGTTGATCTATGGGGCAATTATGGAGCTAGATATTGTTGTTATGAACATGTTCATGCATGAAAAAAACTTGCACCTTAATGTGTTTAGCACATTCATGAAATATTGGATTGTGAATAAGATTCACTACTCCTTAATTGTCTACATGAAGAATTTTTGGTTGATTCTATGGTAATCCAAATCCTTCAAGTATACGTTTGAGCTAAATCACTTCATAGAAAACTCCTCCTATGACATGATATTCTGATTGTATGGATTACCTTGAAATGTAATTTTAGTTCTTACTCCCCCATGATATCGGTCTAGATCCCAAAAGGAATACAAATCTTGAAGTGGATTTCTTGTCATCAATGTGTTTTACATGATCTAAGTCTGAGTATCTTATTAAGAAGAATTTATCATTCTTCTTGTATTCTAGGCCAAAATCCATAGTTCCTCTAATGTACCTCAATATAATTTAAAAATGAAATTTTTAGTACTTTCATAAATGAAAATACACTTTTCTTTTGTGTTTGGGCTCTTTGGCCTCTTTTTGGAAAGAAAAATTACTTTAAAAAAAAATCCTTTTCCTTTTTAAAAAAATACTTTTTCTACTAATTTAGTTAACTATGACTAAATTTAGTAGATTACTAAATTTGGAAGGCTTAGCTAAAAGAACTGCTATTTTTTTTTATGGGGTTTGAACCCATGACCCATGTTTTATAAAAAGAAAGCTATACCAACTCACCTATGAATAATTATAAATAACATAGAATTTATATTTGAATACTTAAAATTTCTAATTTTGTAGCAAAACCACTCATTAATTAATACCGTGGGTTTGTCAAATGAGTGGTATTATATAGAATTTGAAGTAAAGGAATATTTTTAAGGTATTTTTGAGTTGGTAAAGGGTAGTTTTGAATAAATTTATAGAAAATGATATTTTTGAATGGTAGTTTTGGGGCTAGAAAGGTTGTTGGAACCTTTGTAGAGATTTAAAGCTCATAAACTAAATGCTTTTTTTTAATTTATGAAATAAAAACAAAAAATAAATCCACCAACCTTTGCATGCTATTGTGGGCAACATGCCTTTATGTGCTTGGTTGACATAGTCACCAACATGGCATTCAACTTTTTTGCATCAAACCATATAAATTAACTCCAAGCCATTAAAAAAACATAGTAGGTTACCTGCATGTAGGAATTTTATAAATTTTCCCTAGTTAATATCTTTAGGTTGCTACCTCTTAGAAATGGAGATTTGACATAGTATTTTTTTGTTGATTTAAAAAAAAAAAACAATTAAAAAAATACTTATAGATTAAGATCCCTTTTCCTCCAGATAGTTGTTCTTCCTCTTTGTTCTCTACAAGATACTCAAAAGGAATAAGGAGGAAGGGAATGAATAAAATATAAATGAAAAATCCTTTTAAATCCTTCTACCTCTCTTCTTTTCTTTTTATCTAAAGCTACTGGCTGCTTCTTATTTGCTTGTAGCTTCTAGAGGCTTTGGTGTGGAAGTGCATGGGATTCTCCTCACAAGTTCATAGATTTCAATGGAGCTATGATATTAGATATGGAGGATGAATCATTTTATTTCTATTCCATTCCATTCAACCATTAAATGTTTAGAATAGATTCCAATTTATACACAAAAACATGCTCATAATATAACATTGTTACAAAAAACATACTCCCAAAATCATATGGGAGTATCAACAATATAAAATATAGATTATTCTTTCAACCACCTATCTACCAAATATATACCAAGTGAATAAAATGTACATGTAAAGTAGACTCATAATAATGTTATAAATAATATCTATAAAAAATAAAATTTTCATCTTTGGATTGAGCATATGCAATTAAGAATGGGTCATCTAGGGAATAACCGTCATAATAATCAGGTATATGAAGATCAATAGTACAAGAATAAATGATTCTATTAGTTGAATAAGCATGAGGGTGTGATTTTTTAAGCTTGACTATTGGGTGAGAATGTCATCCATTGGATTTTGATGAGACCTAGGTCATAAAGGAGGTAATTGATTAAGTATGTGTGAAGGGAGATCTAAGGTATTTATTTTTAAATTGATCTCATCAAGTCTATTATCACCATAATCTAATAGGTTAGGATTGATGTTTCCCATAAGTTTTGGGTGCTTGTTATAACCATGATTAGAATTGATGAGATATCTAAATCATTTATATTCATGAAAGGGGATGCTAAGTAAAGGTTCAAGGGTAGGTATTTTAAAAACACCATGATGTTGAAATTGTTTAAAATTATGAGGATTAGTGTCTCCTTGAATCTTATTTATAACACTATTATGGGGAAATTTGACACATTGGCATGTTGAAGAGGAAATATCTGTCATGCGACGTGTCTAAGGTTTACCAAGTAAAATTTTATATGATATATGTAAATTAAAAATAATATCCTCAAATCTAACTATGATGGGAGAGATTGTGATTGGAAGCCAAACATATCCAAGGTGAGGCATTTATCTTCAATCATGGCCTTGGCACATTCTTAGAGTATATTTAAAAGTTCATTTAGAGTATCTAAGAGTCTTAATGAAGTTAACAGAAGCAACACAAATGTTGGATCCTTCATTAATTAAGGTAGTTTGACTCGAATATCACCTAGTTAGACACTAATGAGTAAAGGAGGATCATCTAAAAGAAGTGATATTTCATCCAAAATCATTTAAGTAATAATAAATTTTAGTGATAAAAGTATCTATAGTTTTGTCAATGTGTATAGACATTTCCTCACATTGTTGAAAAATACTATCCTCAGACCTAGACAAGGTAGCTTCTTTTCCATGTGTTGAGGTTGATGGATGTTTATTTCAAATAAACATTGCATTAAATGATTATGATGATGAGGGGAAGTACTCATGAGTTATATAAAATTAATTTAAGATGGGAGATGAGAAAGTTTAGTTATAAGGTCCCATTCACCATATCCATTTAGAGTTGTATCAGATAAAGGTGAATAATGTTGAAGAAAGTCTATTTAAGGAAGATAAAACTAAACTTCAATTGATGATGATTGGAAATATGTTGTTTGGACTTGGACAACATATGTTTTCCAAGTGTATCAAACTATGTTAAGGTGGTTGATGTTTGTTTTGGCATAGTTGGGTTAATAACTAATTACCTTGAGGTGGATGATGTTATGAGTGAAGATGTAGGCACATAAGTAGATTGATTTGTAGCATTCAAAGCAAGTAGTTTTTAGTGGAGAGAAGATAATGATATTGGATTAGTACATGTTTTATCAATGGAAGAAAAATAAGGTTGAAAGTGTATCATTTTGTTTAATATATTTTGGATAGAGGGTAAGGAATAGGAGTGTGTTATGTGTGTAGATGTGGGATTAGGGGGTGTTTCTGTAAGCTTAATATCTATGAAGTGAGATGGATAATTATCTTGAATGGTGTATAAAGTGGGAAAGTTATTATAATTAGTGTGTGGATAGGGATAAATATATGATACTACATACCTCATGTTATTCATGTTGACTACATTTTTATCATTAATTATAGAATTAGGGTCAAATGAAGTTTACACAACATCATAGGTAGAGGGTTGAGTAGTATTATAATGATGATTTGGAAATGGATCTTTATAGATAACAAGGTAAGCATTAGCTTGAATAAGAGTTTCATTCTTGAATTTGGAGGCATGAGATTTAGTTACCTTTTCATATGCTTGTTGATGTTCATAAATGATAATTTCATGATCAAAATTGACACCAATGATAAATTCAAGAGAAAATTTCCTATGTTGTCTATAGGTTTCATGAGAATTTCCCAAACTTACATGATACCAAAAAAAATTGTGTGGATCATACCAATGTTTGGTAGGTCAATTAGGGTTAATTTATCTTGATGATGGTTTAGTAATACATTAGATTTATGTCATGGGAAGAGGTTTATTCACATTAAAATTGTATACGTATGATGAATATGAGGGAGGAGGTTTGGAGGAACCATTCATGAAATGTGGGCAAGGAGTTTCCTCATTGGGGACACCAAGAGTAATAACATTAATGGCATGTATATAATCATAAGTGTATATAAAACTTCCATTTATAGCATTTTTATTTTCATATCTTATAAGTATACGAGTTCTTGATAGAATTTGGGAAGGATTGAATGGCATTTTGAGGAATTTTTGACATTTATCTTGATTAAGGGTTTATTTCAAAGATTTTAGAGAGAGAGAGAGCCATAACATAATATTAGAGTTCAAGATGAAGAGAATTAGTAGATAGATGGAAGTTTTATCTTCTGACATGTGTGTTTAATGTTGTTAGATAAGGTGATCCATATTTTAATGAAACCTTTCAAAGTTTCAAATTATACCTTTTTATAATAGATAAAATAATATAAACTATTTTTAGGTATATCATTGGTTGAAAATTTTCAACCAATGTATTAATTAAGTATTATAAAATAGAGATAGTATGAGACTTGAGTTTATTTTACCAATATAAAACATCACATCAAAAGGTTTTATTTATAATTTTGGTAGTATAAAAGGTATTAAGTTTAATATAATCTTTGTAAAGGTTAGTAAAACATTTTAAGTTCAAGTTAGGACTAGTTGATCCATTATAAGTGATAGTGGGAGTAATACCTCATATGTCTATGTTCATAATTTGAGGGATTAGTGGTTCATTTTGAATATGATTTATGACCTTGTTAAGAAGTGGGGGTTAAGGAATAATATTAACCCATGCATCCCTAATGGGGGATGAGGGGTAATTTGGATCTTTCACTCCATATTGAGGTTGTTGAGGATGACATTGAAAATTTAAGAAATGATTTTGCATTTACATCATTTGGTTGACATTATTAGTTTGAAAAGTATTCATTTCAATCATGGATTAAAAAAATATTTGATAAGTATTTAAAGTATTTTGATTAGTATAAGTATCTTGATATACACTAGTGGTATCATTAACATGAGTAGTACTATGAGAACTTTGAGTAGGCCCACTTGAGGAAATACATGCCATTGTAGTGGATATAACTAGCATAGTGAAGAAGGATGGAAGACAAAATGTTATTTATTTAATTATCCTAAATCCTTTCAAAATGGTATGTGTAGGTGATGGGGGACCTCCTATGTGAGATCCCATCACAAGTTTATAGATAACCATAGATATTTTCCCCTATATTGAGGGTTTTCATTGATGAAAAACATCATTTTAGTAGTTTATTCAAGGTTACTTTCATCCTCAACCATGGGCATGAATAGAGGATAGTTAAAAGTATCTATAGGTTGGGAGTTATAAAATGAATTATAATCAATTGTTCTATTAGTTACATAAATATTTATTTTATCTTGATTATTGATAATATTAAAAATATGTTTAGCAGCTCTATCAGAGTTAGTCAAATCCATCATATCATGTTGTGTTATTTCATTATAATACTCAAATATATACTTCATGATGGAGAGGTTTTTAGTGAAAACCATATTGGCCAATGTAGTAAATAAAAAAATGTACTATAGCAATTGTGGACAATGTAGTTACACATACATAAATGTGAAACACTATCTATATCAAGTCTAGTTGATGTAGTTAGTAAATGATAAACTAAAATAATGATAAAAAAAATGTATTATATTAACCATGGTCAATGTAGTTACAAAAAAAAATGTGGAACATAGAATATATCAATCATGGTCGATGTGGTTAGTAAAGGTTACAATGATCAAAAATAGTGATCATAAAATATATGATATCAATCATGGTCAATGTATTTACATAGACATAAATGTGAAAGATAGACTATATAAATCATGGTCGAGCTATTCAAAAAATGATATAATTATCATAAAATATTATTTAACAACCATGGTCTATGTATTTTCATAGGTAGAGATGTGAAAGATAGATTATATCAAACCTAGTTGATATATTCATATATAGGGAAAAAATAGTATTATGAATAAACTATGTTGATCTTGGTTGATATAGTTTGATAAATAGAGGTAGATAGAGATGAAACTCAATATAATAGATCAAAAATAGTTGATGTTTTATGTTCACATAGAGACAACTCAATCAACACTGGACATTGTAGTTGGAAGACAACATGAAAGTATATCGATGTTTGAAGATATGATCAATAATACAATAACAAGTAATAAATTGAAATTTTAACTATGTTTGCTAACTATTTATCCAAAATAAATATCAAATATATGTACTAGAAGGATGTGACTAATTTTTAGGCTATCAAAGATACTTTCTTATTTGTTGAATAGTGTTAGCCCAATATTTCAGAGCACTAATTATGGAGGAAGTATCATTCCCATAGTTCATTGAACCTAGTTTTAAGGGTAATTTTAGAGTAACTTTCTAGTGCTAACCACTAACTGATGCATTATAGAATTAGATAGATTTAAAAATTCTTAAATTTCAATAAAAAGGGAATCTTAGGCATTTCTTAAATATCATGAGGCACATGGAAACAAAATTCCATGTTTATCTCTATATTGTGGCTATGAGTATTGGGTCAATATCCTCACACCATGATGTCTATAAAAATATACAATGGTTGTAAAAAATCACCACTTATCCCTTCATGATATTAGGAGTAGTTTGAAAATTATTGGAACATAGTTTTTAGGGAAATCTATATAAACAGAAAATAAAAGTAAATAATCAATGTCAAAAATTAATTTATAGTATTTAGTGAATTCAAGTAAATATATAGTCAAATTGAGAAGAAATTTTTGATTAATTATTGAAATGAAATGTTAGTTTGCTTTTCTTATGATAAAAAATGAAAACTCACATTATTATCTTGATGCAGGCAATGTAGTTTTTCACACAATATAGAACTATATCGATGTAGATCAATACAATCTATGTAAATATAGATAAAAATAGGAAGAATAAACTAAATTGGCCAAGGTCTATAAATTTTATTATAAAGATTGAAAACACATAACTATATTAGCCATGGTCGATATAGGTTGACAGAGATATAAGATAAATTTAGAACTAAATCAGACAGGTTCAATATAGTTATATTAAAAATAAATTTTGAAAAATTAAGAATTTTTGGTACAAAACTAAATCTAGTTTCTTAATTAAGTTGTCTATAAAAATTAATAACACCTAGTAGACTGGATCAATATCATTAGGTAGAATAACACCTAGTAAAATAAAACTAGACTAGCCTTGGTTGATATAGTTCACTAACTCATTAAAATAATTCAAATTTAAGTGTAAAACTGTATCGACCTATATTTATGTAGCCTATTGGGAAAACATAGAGAAATAACATTGTGTCGATACATGTTGATATATTTTCTTGAAAATACATAGATTAGATTGAATCAACATGCATCGATGTAGTCTATTAAAAAATATAGAGAAATACAATTATATTAACCCTCACTAATATAGTTTTCTCAAAATACATAAATATTAGACTAGATAGACCTTCATCTATGTAGTTTGTTGAAAATACAAATAAATAAAATAATATCAACCCACATTGATATAGTTTGCTAAAAGATTAAAAATGGGTTAGTTCATGTCAAGTTCACTAGAATGTATGCAATGAGATAAGATTGACCTAAAACTTATCCTATCTAATAGATCTATAACTAGAGAAGGAAAATCAAATAGAGCCTAATGATACTTAATGTATTAGTATATGCCAAATGGATCCACTAAACCTATAAAGAGGAACACATATTACAAAATATCAATATATAGGGTTCTAAATCCTCTAGGCAATAAATATAATGAAATAAACCTAACTAAGTCATCTAATATTTTAATTCATCTAATATAGTATTTCCAACTTATCAACACAAATAAGGGATGGTTAAAAAAAACTAAAAAGGGTAAGGGACCATGTTAGGAAAATGAGGGCCTAGGTTACCTAAGGTGGGAAATGGTAAGTTTGAAAAACCCTCTAGCCACACTAAGTATACATGTAGAGGATATCCAAATATATATTTATACATTCATTCAATCTTGTAATTATGCAAATTCTATCTATAAAAATGAAATATCTAGTGTTAGAATATACTTACCTTGAACAAACTTGTCAATCTTTAATCCCCCCCTTCGTCAATGATGCTTTGCAAGAGATTGTTGTGGTTGTAAGGATAAAAAAAGGTTAAACCAAGATCTAGGGTAAAAGGGGTCCTCCTATTGCATCCAAGGCCCCACAATATATATATTTTTTCCCTCCAAGATAAGATATAAGGGATTATTTTTCAAAATGTAGAATTAAGCATTTATAAGCAATAACAATGTGAAAATGATTGTTACTATCTTTAGATTGAAAATAAGGGCTTGTATTTATAGTAATGGATGATCCTAACCCTTCTCAAATTTTTAGTTGATACCATCAACTATCCTTGAACTAGGTCAACCAAGGTTGATTTAGTTATGAAGCATCTATTGTAACTTTCAGACTACATGGACCTAGGCCAACTTATTTTGAAATTTTATGGGATTTAAGAAATAATACATCGATCTAGCTTGATATATTCAAAAAATATGGGCCTTGGTATAATTAGGGGTTATAAAGAGGAATATTTCTTAGGATATCAAGTATGAGGGAACTGTAGTGGATATAAGCATGATAGATTAAACAACAATGTCTTTAGTGAAGCACCATTAGTCTACCCACCCATTTACCAATAGACCTTTTAAGGTGTGCACTCAAGGATATTGAATCTTGGTAGGTTGTTACAAGAGAGAAAACATCAATAAATGATAAAGTCTAAAAATATTATGTGTATATATTAGTTTGGTACACTACTTAATTTAAAACCTAAAAGGGTATCTAAGTAGTGTCCAAGAAGTGAAAATTGGTAAATGACACTTTGACAGAAATAATGACCAATTCTTCTTGACCTTCAAATT
Organism: Torreya grandis; assembly: GCA_037957365.1. Lineage (NCBI taxonomy): Eukaryota > Viridiplantae > Streptophyta > Pinopsida > Cupressales > Taxaceae > Torreya > Torreya grandis. The sequence goes on along the minus strand of JARHVA010009250.1, from coordinate 156,712 downwards.
AACACAACTCAGGGAAACTCAAACTATATAAGTCATCTATACTCTAATAATATTTTTATCTTGGGATGAGATAACTATTGAAGTCTAAGAAAGTATTAGTATGAAGGTGTGAAGTATAAGTTGCACAATATTTTTTAAGTTAAGCACGTGACAAGTGTTAGTTAGAGATAATTCTAATGAAAAGTTTGATTCTATAAATTTATATATAACCTCTCTTTAACTTCATATAAATCTATATTAAATTGAGTATAGATTCATTATGAATGAATTTATTCTCACTTAATGGTTATGTTTATTTTATAATATAATAAGAATGATAATATGTGAATGTAAATTTGTTATGAAAGACTAATATTGAACTATTTTAGTTTTAATTTGATCTATAAATCCTTATATTAATATATTTTCCCATCATAATGTTTATATACTAAAACATATATCACGTGTTGATGATAAATTCCATAGACCATATCTAACACATTTAAATATATTGCATCAACAATCAAATTGTCAAATGATTTTAATTTCCTAATATAGCATGTAAGCTCATTTTATCCATATTATATTATCATTTTATTGAATGAGACCAGATTCATAACATAAAAATGGCCTAGGCATTTGTAATCACCTAAATGTGGTGTTTGGATGCTAAGAGTGTTACTTGAGTTAGCCTATTTCTAGCTTATCCCTAAACTTATCCTAGAGCATTTAACACACTTTTTCAGTCATTGTGTAGACCAAAGACAACTAAAGTTAGAAAAAACATAGTACCATAATAGAATTTTGATATCCCAACCCTATGTTTCTAGTAATTTATTAGGTGGATTCTAGAATCACACTAAAGACACTACATCCACATGGCGCTAGTGTCCCCAACTAGGTACTAATGTCCCTTTCCCTAACTATCTTGAATAGATACATTTTAAAATCTGTGCCCCTCTTAAGATAGGCCTAATTACATTTTTTATCTACACAATTTATATATCTCTATAAATACAATACTATTTGACCTCTATTCACTGGATGGAAAAGAGATGCAAAAGCTTATTCAAATAAAATAAAAGTTGAGAAAATCTAAGGAATTTGATCCCTATTCTTCCATAATTATGCATACTACCAGCTATAACATCCCTAATCTCATTTTAAAAATATTTAAAAACTCAAGCACACTCAAGGAATTAGATACCACTCTCATTCCAACATTCACTTGCACTTGTACTTGCACTAGGTGGGAGAACTGCAATGGGACTGATCTATCCTTAGAGTATTATTATGTAGGAAATTATCATCACAATAGGTTCTTGAGTATATCCATCCTATCATACTAATAAACACACATTTTCATATCATTCCATACTTTTAAGGAGGATAAGGGTTTATGTACTAAACCAAATTTTCTAGGCATGATATAGAGTTCTAGATTTCATGCACATAGGAACATGACCCAAAAACACAGGTGCATATGCTCCCAAAAAATATGAACAATCCTAAAAAGGGGAAAATAGTGCCACTTTGAGGGCACTATATTAGTATAACACTATTGTCCCTGTAGGGTGATACTATCCAGTGAGAAAATATATCTTGAGATCCTATTGATGAAACTTAGAACTATCTAGAACTTAATTTTTAGAACCTAGATCATCCATGATGGTCACTTTCCAAACAAGTATCTATTTAAAAATATTTATTACTATTTTTAGAAATTCAAAAGAAGTTAAAATCCATAAAAAATCAATGCTTAATTATTTCATATTATTTGATTGATTTCGACATCTCAACCCTTTAATCTAGCTTAGGTAATTTACACTATGTAAACCCTATAAGGTTAAATCATTTGGTGAACCCGACTTACTTTGAATATTGGTTCAAAACCTAGTTTGCATTCTCCAAAATTTTTTGCAATAAAATAGGGTTGCATAGTTCTAATTTTATAATTTTTTTATATGACCTAGCTAATTAAATCAATTACATATTAAGGTTTCAATTTATTTACATATAATTTAACTCTTTGCAAAATAACCCTAGTTAAAAAAAAACTTAACCCTAGACACACTTAAGGTTCATATCCTTTTCTTATTTATACTCAAATTTTATATGCATATGTCTTTTGATTTGTAATTTATACAATCATGATCATAATGATACAATAAATTAATCACTTTTTGTTGTAAAGTTTAATACTTTCATTTACATGGTGGTTCCCTTTAATTCAAAATAGACTCAAAAAAGACATAAATAAATGTATAGATGATGTTTTATATAAATTTTAATATATGTCATATATCATATCATTTTATCTTTCTCCTATATGAAATTCCATTAACAAGTAATCCCATACACACATAAAACATTTAACACATAAGATAACACTTGTGTTTCAAGTTTTAATGTCATATCTTATGCACATGAAATAATCTCCTTCTCCTCCTCATCTCCAAGAGGGTGATAACTAATTTCCCTCTAACTAGGTCCATGTTATCATTACTTCATGAGATAATTAGCCTATACCAAAGTCACTATTACCCATACTCAGTCTATTCAAACCTCTTCCCTCCAGGGTGTGTACTTACATGTTCAATCAAAAATAGTTAGGGTTTGCACTCATGAGAATCTAGGTGATCAAATTATCAATATGAATAAGATAATTTCCATTTTATAGAATCATAATCAGATTTTACAAGAAAATATTACAACATCATAAAATCAATTTACAAGATAAAGGCCTTCAGGGCACAATAGTGTAAATCATGTACATGCATCCTCGCCTAGTCAATTTTTGAAAAATAATGTTACATATCTAAATCATAAATCACAACAAAGTACATATATAACTAATGATTCAAAAATCTTTCAAAGGTCAGATAAGAGTTTAATTGAAGTAATAAAGGAAATAATTAAAGCTAAGTTAATCAACCTTCCCCCTCTACACCTAATGAGGAAATCTAGATATTTTTGTGTATATCATAGAATGCATGGACACCACATTGATTCATGTTTAACATTGAAAAGGAAAATACAATAGATAATGGATACATATTAATCACATAGTTATACATCATAAAAACAACATATAATAGCACATCTACAAATTCAAAAAGGGTCAAACTCAAAAATAATAATAAAATGGTTACCAAAGCATAACTTAGAATAACAAAAAGTTACAAAAACACAAATAGATCAAGAAATAGTACAACAAGCATAGATAACTCAAGCAAATATACCTCTCTAAAATGAGGCTCAATGTTCAATATGGCATACTTTTGGTCAAAATTATTGACAATAGTTTAACTATCATGGTCAAGGTTTGGGCAAGTAGGCCCAAAGCATCACTATTCCTATTCTATCAATTGATAATATTGTTCAATAGGGTTTTGTATTTATTGAACATCCTAAGGTAAATCATTCATAGAAATTTTATCGAGGATAAACATCAAAATACATAGGACATGTTACATAAACAACAAGAACTTAAGTTACAAAGTTAGAATCATGTTATATAAACAAGCATTCTCAAAATAGTTTTTATAATAAAAGAGCCTGCACAACACCATATGTCTAAAATAATCACAGTCTCCAAGGATAAAATAAAAATCAATATGCCACAACATAATTTAGAAAGGTCAACTCCACAGTATGAGGCAATTCCCTCTAGCACACCAAGTTATTATGATTCTGATGATGAATAATACTTAGATTCCTACTGTGACAACATTAAAATATAGCATACCATTGACATTTCATGGGACATTACCATTCATATTTTTGACACAGGCCATAGTGATAGTGAGTCTCCTAAGAGACTCATTGGTTAGTATGGTTCCTACTCCTCGTACATACTTTCTTCTATCTTAATCCTTATACATAGTTTATTTTCATTTATTTGTACATAGATTATACTCAAAAAACCAAAAAAAATATAACATGTTAAAATATAAAAACATTTAAATATTACTTAGAAAACTATAAAATTTATAGATTGTATACATTGTTATGTTTAAATTTCTACTACTTACCAAATATTGCATATTGTTAGCTATACTAATATAGTTAGTTTTATTATACATAGATGCTTCACTTTTTCTTATTGAGTGTATGAAGATTACATATAGGACTCTGGTCTACTACATTGATCCAAAATTGTTATCATCTACCCATTAAAGGCATATATACTGATTCATGTTTATACATTTGATACATCTACCCACTTATGGGAATCTCATACACAGTTAGTACTACCAAGTTCTCTTTTTATATACTATACCTTCCAATTTATGCATTTATATATCTTGATGTTGATCATTTTTACTCATTGCTTAGATTCTACTAACTATCAATAGCTAGACTCAACATATGTACATCCTCACATTTACATAGATATTTACCATATAGTTCTACATTCTTTCATTTTTAAGTTTTCCTGTATTAGACTTGATTGTGTTTCTTATGCTTCTTCCATATTCAATGGCATTTGAAAATGCCATTATTATTTAGCTCTATGCCACTTCTCTATTTTTATGCCTTGTACATGTGACCATGTCCCTTGTGTAAGCTTTTATTCTTATATATATGGACATTTGAACATGTCCTTCTATGTGACTCTAAGCCAAGTTGTTTATTACTTGTGTATGTGGACATTTCAACATGTCCTTGTATGTCTTCATTCTTCGATTTAATGGCATGTGCCCATGTCCCTTATATTATGTCCCCTTGGCCTACTTTTACATGCCTCATATGCTTTTATGTATACTTCCTTATATGGTTCTTCATCATGACACTTGTATTTTATTATTACACACACACACTAGTTTTCCATACCATGAGGTATCCCATGCATCTACCCATCCTCATAGGTTGTTACTTAAATTTTATACTATACACATTGATTACATATATATTGAAACCCTTTTACAATGCAAGATTAAAACATACATCTTACATTATCTACTTATGCTTAAATGCTTTTACATTCTAATGTTATGTTTTTACATTGTATTATAATATCATTCATATACTTTGGCTAACATATTTTATAGAGCTACTTATATTGAGGATAGTTCTTACACAAGTTTTACAACTACCCTCAAAATATGGGAAATTCATAGAGGTTTGTGACAGAGATCGGGCCCTTACTTTTATATTCATGGATAAATTTTAGAACACATGATTAGTTTTAGAAATCAGACACAAGAAAAAACATAAACACAAAAATTAGTTCAAATCACCTAGATTTTAGACCAGATAGACATTAGCACCTAGACTAGGATATTATCACCACAAGGCATTACTATCCACTATAGGGTGTTACTATCTAATAGCTCAAACTTTAGGGCAATTTAGCTAGACTAATACAATAGGTTTAATACAAATTTACATAGGTATAGTCACAAATTTGATAATTATGTTTAGATTTTACTTAGATACACTCATTTTAGCTTAGATTCATACTAGTTACTTATATTTGGTGGCATCATGCATGGCATGATCACTCTCACATTTAGTTTAGATAGATAGATTCAATTATTAAATACTCAATTTATAATCTATAATGGGGCATGTGTATGGCACATAATTTCCATATGCCTAGTTACACAAGTAGATCAGATGGAATGATAAAATCCATGTCATTATATATGTTATATACACTTGATATCACATTATAGGTTGTCACCAGATTAATGCCTTACTCCATCTATAATGGTTTGCATTCTTAAGTGGCCTAGAGCTACCTAACATTACAAAGTGGCTATGAAGCTGACATATAAAATTAGATATACTCAATTAGATACTTCCAAAAATTTGTGTAGTTTAGTTATAGATGCACTACTTTACATGGGTGGTAAATTATGGATTCATTGCCTACTTGAGTTCTTGATCCACCCACATGAGAGGGTTAGACACACTTATAGTCTTATAAAAGCTATTCACAAAAGATGATCCACCAAGTAGAGGTGGGAAATGATGGGAGCCACCCATATGAGGATTGATAAATCCATCAATTTAGCCTAATATCTTTAATGATATGATCACTATGTACACTCAAACAAAAGTTGTCACTAGGTTAATGCATTAGTTAATGTACCCAATGAGGTGTATTTATTCATTTTCTCTCTCTTTTACTCAGCTTTACTTAGTTACCTTATTCAACATAGTCTTTTGTTGTTGATCATCTCTTAAGTAAGGATTGATTTTTCACATGTTTCATTGTAGTACATTGTTTTGGATCATGTTGCACATATGCAAACCTAGATTCACATACTCAAGCTTAGCTACATGGGCTTCACTTCCAATGTAAGTCCAGGTATGCTTCTTTTTCCTTTATACTAGTAATTTCACATTATTGCATTCATAACATAAAAATGGGAATGTAATCACCTAAAAGTATAATTTGGATGCTAAGAGTGTTTCTTGAGTTAGCCTATTCCTAGCTTATCCCTAGACCTATCTTAGAGTTTTTGCCACACTTTTCCAATAATTATGTTGACCACAAATAACTATAGTCATTGAAAACATAGTACTAGGATAAAATTCCCTGATCCCAACAAAGCACTAGTCTCCCCAATTGGGTGCTAGTGTCCCTTACCCTAACTCTCCCAAATGAATAATTTTTCAAATGTGTGCCCCTCTTAAGGTCAGCCTAAGTACATTTTATTATCTACATAAGCTATAAATCTCTTTAAATATAAGATTATTTGACCTCTATTTACTATATGGAAAAGAGATTAAAAATCCTATTTAAACAAAAGATAAATTAAACAAAATTAAGGTATGTAATCCCTATTCTACCCTACTTCTTCATACTACCATCTATAACATCCCTAAGCCCATATTTCAAACATTTCAAAACTCAAGCACACTTAAGGTATTCAAGATCACTCTTACTTTAGTATTTACTTGCACTTGTACTAAGCACTAGATGGGAAAACAACATCAGGCTTGACCCCTCCTCAGAGTATTGGTATGTAGGAAACTCTCTTCATAGTAGGGTGTTGAGAATGTCCAACTTATCCTACTGACAAACACAAATTTTCAGCTCATTCCATACTTACAAGGAGGATTAAGGTTTTCACACTAAATCAAGTTTTCCAAGCACAACATAGAGTTTCATATTTCATGTGTGCAAGAACAAGACCCAAAAACATAGGTGTAGGTGCTCCCAAAAAATATGAATAATCCTATAAAGTGGATACTAGTACCACTTTGAGGACACTACAGTAGTATGGTGCTACTTTTTAGGTGGGACACTATTATCCAGTGAGCAAACATATCCCAAGACCCTATTGATGACACTCAGAACTATCCAAAACCCAATTTTTAAAACTTAGATCATCCACTATAGTCACTTTAGAGATAAGTATCTATTCAAGCATATTTATTACTATCTTTAAAAATTCAAAAGAATTCAAAATCCATGACAAATCAATGCTTAATTATTTCATATTATTTGACTAATTTAGACATCTCATCCCTTTAATCTAGCTTAGGTAATTTACACCATAAACCATGAAAAGTTAAATCACCATTATATGGATTTGTTTAGAAAAGTTATATATATTTAAAATAAGTTATAAAATTCACCAAATTTAAACATTTTTTTTAATTTCAATGATTTTCATAAAAACACAATTAAAAATCATCTTAAAATTCATATAAATAATGTTTAATTATGATTTTAGATAAAATTATTAAAATTGTTTAGAGTTAGGTGACTTTAAATTTTTTTTAAAAATAAAAATTTTATTTTTATGTTAGTTAAAATTATGGATTTAAATTCATATATAATAGGTCTGATCTGTGTTATTTTTCATGAATTATTTTCCAAAAAGAAGTCCTCAATTTTTTTGAAGAGATAATTTCTAAACATAGTGAGGATTTGAGTATGGGTCTATATGTGTAGGTTTGCCATTTGAAATGGTAAAGTGTTTGTTTGTACATGTTTTTTGAAATCCTACAAGTGAAGGATCTACATAATGTTGAAAGCTTGAAAGTCAAGGGTCTTATGTGTTGAACATGAATTGGTTATTGTGATGAACTATGAATGTGAAATAAGTACATGTAATTATGTAATAACTTTATAGTACCATCCATCCTAATCATCTAAGACTATATAAAGTTATTTCTCATTTTATCTTATTTGAATTTATAATTAGATAGTGTCCCTTGGGTTGTGTTGTAATGGTTGAAGTAGATGCATTCATAGTAGACTATCCTAGGTTCAAATCCCACCAATGATCAAGCTACCCATAATAAGGGACAAATTTATAGTTTGGTAAAATAGAGGTATGGGAACTAGAACCCCCACTTGCATTCCACATCGAGTGTGGTCCACCAATCCCATAATTAACATGTAACTTTAGAATTAAATAATTTTGTCTTATATTTTATACTTTTATATTATAATTACACTTATGTTATGTAAAATTTTATGTTTTCTATTTTAGGTTAATTTATATTTTATACTTTCTACTTCATATTTTAAAATTACATTAATTTATGTTTTATAGTTTCAAATTAGGATTGTTTGAATTTTATGTTTTATAATTTAAAATTAGGTTAGTTTATATTTTATGTTTTATATGTTAGGATTATGTTATTTTATAATTTATATATAGATTTAAGTCTTTTTAAAATTGTTAAAATTTATATTAAATTAAAGGTTTTAGAACAATTTAATTAGATTATTAATTTATAGGATATTAAATTTTATTTTTATTTATTTATTTTAATATTTTATTAGTTTTTATATTTTTCATTTTATTAGGTTTTTTATTTTTATTTAAGTTTCCACATGCATCAATGTTTTTTATTTTTTATTTATTTTTTATCATTATCATTACTATTTTGAATTTATAACATTTATTCATTTTTATTATATTCATTTCTCTTCTAAAGCATGAAGATTAAAAAATAATTCAATGGCATCCCAAAAATTGAAAGATAAGAGATGGAAACACATAACATGTGAAAGCAATAATATAACATGTCACTTCGATAATAAACCATTTTTTGGGAGTATCAAAAGGGTAATGAAACACCTACTTAAAATCTCAGCTAGTGTAGGAGGGATTTTTAGTGCATGCATATATTTGACCCCACATATTAGAGTTGTGTTAAATAAATATCAAGCATCATTGACTGTAATAAATCAAAAATCTACACCAAAAAAATAGATGATTCAAGTATAAATATGTATGCTCATGGCACATTTTTTGTCTTCATCTTGAATAATGCCTGAGTCTGTAACAAGTGGATCACATAGTGAAAATTTGAATATTTTTGGAAACTAGTGGATAAAAAACATATGGATGATGCATTGGCTATTTTTTTTTATTCAAGTGTTATTACATTCAATGTAGCCATGAATCCACATTTTAATAATGTAATTTATAAAGCTATCAATTTTGGCAAAGATCACACACCTACTAATTAATACCATTTTAGGACAACTCTTTTGAATATATCCAAAGAAAGGGTGACCAAAAATTTGGTAGTAGTCAAATTTTCTTAGAGTGCTTTAGGTTGGACCAATTTGAGAGATGTATGGTTAGGCATGTGTCATTCACCATTGATCAATGTTTTGGTGGCCTTCCCTCTAGGAATAATGTTCTTTTAGTTATTTGAATCCATAATCCACATAAAAAACCTTTGAATAGATTTTAAAAATATTAGAGGAATCCATTATTAAAGTGTGTGTAGTGAACATGGTTTAAGTTTTCATTGATAGTGTCATAAATTATGTAGGGGATGGGTAATTGATTATGGAGAATTAGCCATAAATATTTTAGAGCCCATGTACATCACATTTTCTTGATTTGATACTTTATGACTTGGATAAATTTTCATAGGTGCATGAAACAATTCATAGAGGGTGATAAATTTCAAATTCCATCAAAAATCACTGCCTCAAATTTAATATTTATAGGTATCATGCCCTAAGTATTTATTGAGACATTTTAAAACAAGATTTGTCTCTTTTTATATCACTTTGAAAAGAGTGTTTGATGAGAAAAAAAATCTAAGGTATGTTAGTTTCTCTAATGAGTGGGAAAGTTTAGTGATTCCTAAAATTCCTAAAGGAAAGAAAATAGAGAAAAAATTCTAAACAATGATTTATGAGAAGGTGAAACAAAGGTTTTAGAAGTGTGAGAACCAATTATTGAAGTTCTTCACATGGTTGATGAAAATAAAACATTTCCTAGGATGTTCAATGAAATCATGGAGAATTTCAAATGATACCATTAAAAATTCATTCAATCATGTGGAAGTGATCTATGCTCAAATATGAGATATAATTGATTCAATATGTATAAATGATGTACACCCCTTTACATGAAACATCCTACTATTTTGAGCCTTAACTATTAAAAATAGACTAAAAGGGTGCTAGTGAAATCATGAGTGGGATTTATTAATCCTTTATGATGTTTGAAATAAATCCAAATGTTACAATTAAAATCATATATCAATGTTGGACATACCAATTAAAAGAAAAGATGTTTTCTAGTAGGTAAGTATGCTATGACACAACTAGATATTGATGGATAGATATATTGGAGTATATTTGGAGTAGATACTCATGAAATAAAATTATTTTATATTAGATTATTAAGTTAGGGATAAGTTTCATCAAATTTTGAAATGAGCGTGAGTTTTTTTTCCTACTATGTGCTCCTATTATAAGGCATTTTTCCTACAAGGTGATGATGACACAAGAATCAAATTGATTCAGATGCTTTATAGACTAGATATGTATATTCCTTCATAAATGTAGCAATATACATAATTTTTGTGAAAATAAAACTTTAATGAGGACTCTAAATTTATCACCACTTGGTAAATGTCTAAGGCTTGACATGTATATAGAGGGATCTCTAGGACATGACATACAAATAAGGATGACTATGGAAAAATGTGATAAGTGAAAATAAATGTGTATAAAATTAGACCCAGGTAAGAAGGATAAAAAAGAGAACATGGACAAAATCAATAGGTTTTTCATACCACACATGGCATAATCAATACACCATATAATATGTACCAAGAAGAATAAAGGTTTATAATAGAGACACCACTTATCAAAGAATAGATTACAAGTATTATAAAGATTAAAAAAAAATATGACATGAATTTGAGGATATTAGTATGAATCAAGGCCAAATAAATTCTAATGGGGGTGAAAGATGTCCGAAAATAGCCAAATGTATACAAGTGTAGGTAGTATGCTAAAACATGGAATATACCTAATGGAAAAGGGGATTGTACAAAATATATGTGTTTTAGATACTAAAATATGGTATCATGCAATTAAAATTTTCAATTTTTACCTATATTCACCATACATAACTTGTATGCACATATATGCCTCTTATTTCCATTCTCTCACATCACATGCTTGTTATGATTTTGACCCTCCCATTTTAATATCAATCACTTATAAAAACCTCTCAATTTGTTAAAAATAAGTTAAATATCTTACTCAAACATCCCCAAATAATCAAATTTGCATTCATGTATCCTAGACACTAATGTCAACCTTAGACAATTTTTTTAATGAAACTAAATTAAGGGTGACATTATTATCCCTAGTGATATAAAAAATATTTTTCCAAATCAAATCACTTTTATGGGTCAACCCATTCTCCTAGTGTGTTGGTGGCATGATAAATTACTCAAATGGACTAATATGATAAAAATAAAACCCCTACTTGTTACTTATTTGGAAATCATCTATCAAACATCTATACATTACTATAAATTGAGAAAATCTTCCCTATTCTTCTCATCTTTCAAATAAATCACTAGAACTTGTCATTATCCAAGTCCAATGCACATGAAGCCAATTTAATATCAAATATTATCAAGTATGAAAAGACAAATTCAAGGTGCATTCATTTAGTAAAGGATCACAAATGAACATTCACATTAAGGAGAAGAAATATGTGTATCTTAATTTACCTATTTAGAATATAGGATACGTAGACATCAGTCAATCATTAGTAAGGGTGATTATAGTCAGCTCAACCCATTATACTTCATAAGTTTTTAATAGGTTTCTATCCTTCACAAGTAGGTTAAGGGTCTAAAGTATAAGGATACTAATTTATATATCTACACACACTATCATATGTAAATATTTCACACACAAATAAATTAAAATAAGGTGTAATTGATTATACAGTCACAAAAATACAAATTAGTACATGACAATTACATCAACTTTAGTTACTATCATTAATACTTTTACCCCAACCAAATGTTACTAACCCTATGTTTATAGACATTCAGTTATATATCTGAGAGACTCACTAGCCTATTTCTAGCCCTTTCTCACTATCATAATTCAAGGACAATAATTCAATGAAATAGGAAATCTAAGTATCTTGATCTCTTTAGTACTTTCTATATTTATCACATACCACTTTTTAAATTATTTTCCTTATTTTACATTCAAATTAATGCTTAACTATCATATTATACAATATAAATTACATTAAATTTTATATATTAATTTGGGTTACACAATCCTAATTAAGGTAAAACATATTGGTGAACCTTAATATTTATCAAACCATGCTAAACCCTAGGTATTTCTAAGTGTTTCATCCTTATAAAAATTTCAAACTTCTACCTTAGGGTTTTGTGTATAAACATGATTCTTGATTTTCCTCTTGTCATTGATTCATTCCTTAGGGTATTTATTTTTAAAACCTAGTAATTAATTATAACCCTCATATTCATCTTAAGATTCATTCTTATGTTTATTATCATTTTATAATTTATGATACGATGAAGTGCTAGTGATATAAGGGTTATAATTATGCAACATGATTCTATAAGGGTTATAATTATGGATATAAATATGCAACATGATTCTACCTTTCTCATGAGTCATCATCATATATCCCTAATACAAAATCCATTGTGAAAATAATCCTAAATATTCAATAAAAGGTGATGTGGTTATAGAAAATATATCTTACTTCATAGGAACCCATAATTCCTCTTACTACAATTAATGTTTTTTCCCAACCTACTCATTTACAATAATATGGTTATGGATTCAAACATTTTCATAAATATGGATACAATATATAAGGTTTATAAAACATGCATAGGGTATTATACATCCCTTTATGAAATCTATTCAAAAAATATGCTAGGTCCTTGGATACATACATCCTTCACAAGTCACTAAAATAAATAACGTAATAAAGTCATTTATCAATACAACACAAGATATTCACATAATCCTTGATGTTCATACTAACAATATTTCCCATTATGAGAACACCCCTCAATCATAATTCAAGATGAAACTTCCAATATGTACTCAAGTAAGGATATCAATGATAAAGGTCAAGTGTGTATTAATAGATATTGGCTCCAATGTAAACATGTGTAATGATAATTATGTAAAAACATTGGAAAACATTTAAAAATCATAGTGATATGTCAAATGACCTCATAGTATACTACCTATAGCATTTGAGACCATATCATTGGATATTAATGTGGAATCCAATATAAAGAATAATTTAATTCAAATCATTCCTAATACTATAAAATACAACCTACTCTTGGACCAAAATTGAATACAAGATATGAAATCCATGCCATGTACACTATATAAAGGTTTAAAATTCATACATGATGGATAATAGTACACAAATCTTGTAGATTATAATCATTTAGAAAAACCTCATCTTACTGTAAGCTATCAACAAACCTATCCAATCGGCTCACAATAAGAGACATTTTTCATGATTAGACCAACCTCCTCATTAGATGTTATATAAATTAATTGAATATAAAGTCATATCACTCCTCCCACCTACAAATTTGGATATAAGTAGACCCTTGTCTTGAGGATATGATGGCACCGAATATTTTTATTACCATCAATGCATCAACAATTATAAAAATAGGTGATTTAAGCTAATACACAAAATAAAATATCTCATTGATACCAACACTATTTTCTTACATGATAATAGTACATTATTTCATGATGTGAACATGATTCTAAAATAAACAAAAACATATAATGAGAATAAATAAGACAATATTGGCACCATGGTTGAACAACTTACACTGACACAAATCAAATATAATAGTGATGATGGATATTATACAATATAATATTCATTTATATATTCAAATAAAAATACATCTAAATATTGGGTACATGGGTGGAAACATTACTACCACCTGATATGGGGCCCACGTTATAGCTCTTGTATTCCATCAACATATCATCTATTATACATATCTCTTTGATGTTTGTTCTATTGTTTATCCCATCTACTATTATATATTTACACACATATGCACATATACCATTATTCTATCACTTGACTCTATCTTCATTTGGTATTTACCTTATGATATAGGCATTCATGACATATATCCTATGATGTATCCTTCACTACAACCTCATATTAATATATATTCTTTGTGACACATTAATTTGTCACTCCTACATGATGACTATCTATTGTTATGGCCTATATTATGCTTACATGATATCATATGTTTATGTGTACATATTACATGAGTGTGTACATGGACTCATATTCATCCTCTTCCACCATTGACATATTATTTTGAGTTTTGATGTTGTGATTCACATATATAGTTTGGGTATGTTAGTTATTTTCACTTGCTTCACATATCTATTCCATTACATCTAGTACACACTATACCTTCACACATGTATATTATTTAGATCCATCCCATTTTATTTTTTGGTATTAATGTATATCCCAATTTCAATATAATTAAAAAAATTGAAATAATTTGAAATTTCAAAAACATTATGAATATTCAAAAAATAAAAAAATCATGTTCTCGGCATGACATGATTAATATATTACACAATTAATATATGTTATTTATGACATGTTTTTTAGATGAAATATTAATTTTCATAGACATAAGTATTTCATAGTATGTGAGTTTGATACAAGACATACATATCGTACATGGACATATAGATGTCAAATTATCATATACCTAGTGGTTATGCCAATGTTGGGGGAATCTTATTTCATAGGTCATATTATTACAAGTTATATCTTTATATGATATTTTACCATGTTGAGATATGTAGATGACTTACATGTATTTTTATTTACTCATATGTTACATAGTGATACATGTATAGACTACTTTACTATGCTATGATACTAACATATATGAATGGTGTAGACTAGAATTCACTTGTTCTATGTTTCATTGATGTTGTTACTCTTATGTGATAGGTTATTCATTGATTTTATATCATGGTCATAATTTTTTCCTTATGGGTGTGTGACATATTTATGTCCCTTATATGTGGCCCTTGGACTTATTTTTTGTGGCATATGTATGTCCCTTGTATATAGTCATTGGCCGTATGTGTGACATTTTGTGCTTATGAGTGGATTAATTTAATAATTTATGTTAAGGTTATTGTATTTATTAAATTTAATGAGATTGTTGAGTTTTTGAGTGTCATGATTCATATCATGCCCCTATTTATTGCATAGGCTTATTTGGTTTGTATATAAATTATGGTTACTACTATGTGATCAATTGATGCATTTATCTTGACATTACACTTATATGCCCTAGATTACACATGTTTCATACATACTTTGATGACATACATATTTATATAATGACATATTATCCACATGTTGACATGATACATATTTATAGATGACATGATATAATTAACTCTTATTTTCATATGAGTGACTTACACTATGCTGCCCTCACCTCGAAAGGGTGGCATACTAGTGAGATTATCATAAGAGACACAGACCTCCATAAATTTAAAATCATATTTTTGGATTAAAATATATTTTTTAGAGATTCAAAGTGGTTGAGATATCATATTAGTTTAGATATATGACAAATATTTACATATTAATATAGATTCTAGGGACATATACCATACCTATGTAGTCACTTTATAGAGACATGAGTTATAGATTATACACTCATGTACACTTTATTGAATATGCTATATAGGTTCACACGGCTTACAAGAACAAACAATATATGTTATCACATACATATAATTTAATATATAGGTTCTCATATTTTAACATATAGATGGATAATGTTATATATTATTCATCACCAATTCATGAGGCATGATATTGGTTGATGTGCATTCACATTATGATAGGTTAAAACTAGCATAAATTCAATGAGGCATGACAATTTTTCATGCACATTTGCATTTTTTTCATTGAGCACTATTACAATTTTTATATTCAAAGCACAATTCAATAGCATCAAGTAGTGCACAAACTTGAATCTATAAGTCTTCCTACGATAACTGATTCATGATTTTTGAGGTAATATACATTGAGGACTAATTAATTTTAATGGGCATGGCATTAACCATAAAATCATTATGTGGTTCCCACCATACCATCTTGAGGTTTACAATCAAATATTTGAGTTAGTGCTATTTAATTTCAACAAAACTCAATGGTCTTATCACTATTATACATTCATAAGGGGTTGTGAATTTATCTTCCAAAACTAAGGGCTTATATAGTTACACCAATTTGAGGCATAGTCACCCCAACTCTTCATTTTATTTGATAAGGAATCATAATTGTCCAATGCTTCAAAAAGGAAGAAGCATCTCTAACAATTTAAAGGAAACATATTTTAATCACATATAAGTTTACTCCTTCCATTCTCTTAAAAAAAAAATTCAATTCCAAATTTCATATTTCACATATGGACATTGACTACCAAATTTTCATTGTCAGTTTAGATGGAGCAAGGTCATAAATTTGGAGCCGTCTCCCAAAGACAAAGAGTGTTGTATACACTTGAGTATAATTTATTTATTTAATCTAATAGTTGTTTCTCATTTAAATAATAGAATAATAGAGGGGAATTTGTAGATATTAAAATATAGTATTAGGCACTCAACATTATTACTTTTGACCTAATTTCATCATACATTACTTGTGTGTAAATATGCCTTGTGTTCATGATTCTATCACATCCGCATGTTTTTTATGAGTCTAGCTCTTTTGTTTTGTTCTCAATCACCTACAATAAACTCTCAGTCTTTGAAAACCCAACTAAATATATCACTCAAACATCTCCATATCATTAGATACAGATTATTGTATCCTAGATCCTAACACCAACCTTATATAATTTTGACAATGAAACTAACCTAAAGATGACATTATTGTCCCTTACCCAATAATGGATATTTTTAAAAATCAAATCACTTATATGGGTTTGCCCATTTACCTAGCATGTTAGTGGCATGATAAATTACCCAAATGGATTAATATAAATACAATCAAACCCATAATTATCACTCATTATGAACTTTTATATCAAACATATATACATTACTTCACATTAATAAAAATTGTAATGTTCTTCCTAAATTGAAAATCAGTCACTAGAATCAGTCATCAATGGATTCTGAAGTAAACCAACCAATGTAAATTATGAATATTTTAAATTTTTGAAAGTCATATTTTAGGTTTATTTATAGATAAAAATATCACAATTACACATTCACATTAAGTGGAATAACTACATGTGGCTTTACTTCCCTGTTTAGATTATTGGATACATAGGCAATGACTAACCATCAACATGTTGATTAGGGTTAACTCAACCCATTACACTTTCAAAAAAAATCATAGTTTTATATCATTCAAAAGTGGACTTAGGGTTTCAAGGATAATGAGACTAATTTATAATCAAGCATCAAGATCACACACATAGAGACATTACAATCAATCATTATTGACTATACAATCATATAAAATAAAATAAGCTAAGGGTAGTAACATTAACATCAGTCACTACCATCAACATTTATTTTGCATATAAATATAATAAATTTCAAATCTAAGTGACTCACATGTCTATTTATAGCCCTTTCCCACTATCAAAAGTCAATCATAATCATTCAATGAATCAGAAGGGCTAAGTATCTTGATATCTTTAGTATTTTTTATATTTACCACATGTCATTTGTCCAATTAATTTTAATATTTTATATTTAGATTTAAGCTTAATTTCAATATTCTAAAATTTGAATTACATTCAAGTTTCTATCTCAATTAGGGTTAAAAACCACAAATTAGGGCTAAAAAAGGTGTCTACATTATCTATAGACTTATAGTAATGAAATTAATACCAAATTGACATGTTAGCTAACACACAACATGTGGGAAATGTTAGTGTATTAAACTAATCATACACTATTATATGGTTTATATTGCACACTTATCGATATTTGATATTTAGAAAATATTTTCAATTATGTAATTGAATCAATTAATTTTTTATAATAATAAAAAATATTTATTTTAATAATACTTATGCAAGTAAAATGCTCTCTAAAACCTTAACCCTAACTTTCTCTCTTATCTATATAAGGATATAGAAGGCTAGCTTGTAAGGTTAAACATTGGAGGATATTATTACTTATATAACATGATAATTTATGAAATAAGTTTTAATCTAAATATGTATTCATTCTACTTGGATAAAATCAAGTGTACTATCTTTCATAGTTTTCACCAATTCATTTAATTCCCACATTTATCTGATAGTGTTATGTTTTTTTTTATGTTGTACCCATTCCATAATTTAACATGGTATCATAGCTTCTATAGAATATTTACCTTTGAATTTATTGAGTTTGAGTTTTTGGAACAATTTTTGCCTTGATTACCACCTTTAAGGAGCCTTTTTATATTTTTAGCTTTTAGAACTCATTGGAGCAATTTTGAATGAACTATTTTGTGTACAATATATAATAAAGTTTGTTTAGAATTAATTTAATTTAAAATAGGTTCATAGTGCTCCTATCTTCTAGGTTATAATTTGGCCATTAGTTCCCTCTTTACATGTAAATTATTTTTACTTTTACATATTTTTTCTTTTCTTTCCTTTCATTTTTTTATTTTTGTAAATGAAAATTAATAAAGAGAAAAAATATTTTATTATTTTAATATTATTTTTTACTGTTTCAAAAATAAAAATAAAATAAGTAAAAAATAAAAAATATATAAAATTAAACCTATTCTTAACATTAGCTAAATAATAATATTTTGGTAGGTCGACGCCATGGCCAACCTACACCTTTTTCAAACTAACATAGGTTTGTCGTGTCACATTCCCTCAACCTTCTAAAATCCTTAGATTCATTTTTTCTAAACCATGTTTCTATGCTAACTATCCTTTGACATTCTGGTATTGGTTTCCATTTACAAGTTAATATATTTATGTTCATTCCTAATTACATTTTATGATTTTTTGGTCCATCACCATAACCACAATTATGTTTTGGTGTGGATGTACATTTAAAAGTAAATATATCTAGTTTTTTTGTAATTTAATGATGGATTTACATTTTTTCCTCTTGAATCTTAAAACCACTTGGTTATTCTCATGTGAATCTACCATAAAATATGATTTAGGTAACAACAAAACCTTATGTCTATTTATTAGATTACTCATTTAGGAAATAGAAAAATGGTTATGGTATCTTGACATGGTATTATAATCAGATATTATAAATATTATTCAATCATTTCCACTGTTAAGATTTTTAATTTGTTTTGATTATATAATTTTGATAGCTTTGTGCATTCACCATCTTCTTTATCAATATTGATCTAGACTACATGCCCAATTCTTCTTCCTTATTCACAAGACTTCATCCTAACACATCAGGTGATGAGTTTGAGTATGGATCCCTTATTACATCTACCAATAAAGATAAATCCATTACATCCAAATAATCATTGGAAATATTTTCATGAATTTATTGTTGCATTCATTACTTATATTTCTCAACTTATCCCATCTTGAATACTCAATTATCCATCAAATAAGAACACAAAAACATGTGCCTCATTAGAATACTATTCTAGCATTGTAGATCCAATACATAAAAAATATATGATCAACATAAATGGGTTCATAGATCAAAATTTATTAATGTTTGATATACTCACGACTATTCTTTATGTCTTTCTGGATGTATTTCCTCTTTTCCCTTCATTGATGTTAGGTTTATACATCTCAAATACTTATTAAATTTAAAGGATGTAGTCCTCATGGGGGGATTTTATAGTGATTCCTCTATTTTTACATCTTCAATTTGTAGTCAATTTGAAATAAATAGTCTTAAAAAGGGGATTCTAAAGTGATTCCTCATTCCTCCCCTTTACCAGATTATATCTTATGTGGGGATGTTAGTGCATTAATTAAAATTCATAAAATGTTGTATTTTGTTATTATGTACTCTTATTATATGATTATAATTATATATAGACACTAATTATATGCTCACTTATCCATATCTTATTACTAGAAAATACTTTTAAGTATTCAAATTTATTGACTTCTGGTAATATTTATAAAGTCTTATTTTAAGTAATCTCAAAAAACCTAAACATAACCTTCTCTCTTATCTATATAAGGACATAAAATGATACATGATAAACTTAATAGTTTTCTAATCTATTATCCCATAACATTTAGAAATCCTTCTAGTAGTATTTATCAACACAATCTCAACATTGCACTATTATTTATAGAGGCAAGGAAATAGTATTTTATCTAGTGTCTAGTCCTTGGGAATTAACTTCAAGCCACTTCCCAAAAGTTTCCATACATAATTTTGATTTTTTAGACCTTTTTTTGATTTATTCCACTTACCAAAATTAACATGCTTTACAAATGTCTTCCTTTGATCAGTTATTTTGAATTTTTTTCCAATATGAGAATAAGGATTCTTAATCTTGGATTATAGGTTATTATTCCTAAATTGTTGTCTATCCTTGAGGTGATACTTCTCATTATCTTCTACCTGGTAATAATATTCAATTTCTAAAGCTAGGTACAAGGGTTATTCATATTAAAATCATGCATTAAAACCTATCATAATTCCAACTTGAACTTGGTTATGTTTGTCTCCTCATCATGAATATAATTCATATAACATAAAAGACTAAAGAACTTGTTATCATTTTTAGCCACAATTATAATATATTTCCTTAAAATACAAAATTTAATAATTGTTTGTTCCTTATAGGTAGTATTCAGGTACTTTTTATGAATTGTTTGTCATTTTTTTTCATGTAAGGGTCATAATATCATAACCATTGAGAGCATAAAGATTATTTCACCATAAATCAACATCATCCACAAATTATTAGGCAACAATGTGAGACTTAACATTTAAAATCATGTTATGCAAGGTAAAATACTTTTACAAGTTAACCATCCATACCTCAATGACAATAACAACCTTACCTATATCATAATTAGGAGGTGATAACTTCTTGATTTCCTTCATTATAGGGTGAATGGAAACTTGGGGTTCCATTTGATTTCTATCCATATCCATGTGGTCCTCCCATTGATAATTTTCACCATGGCCTTCAATATTGGAGAAGATTTGACCATGTGAATCCAGTTTATCTTATATGTTGTGAAGCATAACCAAGATTCCATTTAGAATGTCATCATTACCCATTGGGTTGTTGACATTACTTTTATTAACATTATTTTTAGCATAATATTTGTTTCCATCTACTAGATGGTGTTAATTCCTCTTTCTATTCTAGTCAGGGATCTCATGCCACCTATGCCTCTAAGATAAGGATTATTAGCAAGACCACTTCTACCCATTTATGTCATCACCATCTTGAGAAATAAAAACCAATGTTTAGACCAAAAACATTTGTCCCAAATATCCCTAGGTTTTTAATTTTGACTCTAATACTAAATGTCACAACCTCACAAATTTAGACAACAAAGGTTTAAATTTTCAAGATTATGAACCTAATTCTAGTAAGTGATCTCATGATAAGGTGAAACTAATTATTTAAAATGAACATTATTCCATATGTAATAATATAATTAAATATCAGAGGTAAATAAAACCATGTTTGGGTCATGTACTACTTTAAGGCTTAACATAAAATAAATCAATTACCTATTGTATACAAATAATCATAAAAAGGTTGATGAAATCATCTTAGTGTATAAATAATGATATAACCTAAATTACGATAGCCATTCCCTCACTATTTTTATTAAGATGTGATTAATATTTTAATCATTAATTGAATTTAATTATATTTCATTAGTGTTTTTATATCATCTTTAAAGTTACATGCTTCCTTCATGCACTCTATGAGATTCCCTATGGAGATAAATCCTATAGTAGTGGAATATAATCATGCAAAATTTGATGGATTAACAATTTTTTTAGTAATCATAACATATTCCACTTTTAATTAAATAATGCTTATATCAAATATCCATAGGTTAAAAATATGATGAAAAAATCAAACATTATTATCAATTTAGCTCTTATGAATAAAGGTGTTATCTTAACCTTAGTTTAGATGGGATTCTTCCACCTTTCCAAGTGAAATTTTTATCATGGATATTTACATCACTCATATGTTAGGACAATAAAATTTAATTATTCATAATTAACTTTAAAATATAAGGATATTTATTAAAATACTTTAGTGATTATAATGATGTTTCACCATTACTTATTCCATAAAATTATGTAAGTTACAAAATAAAAACTAATTGTTACTTGTGATGCTTAGACTTGAATATAATTAAAATTATTTTAAGACCCAAATTGTTTCATATCAAGCAATATGGTGTCTTATATATCCAAGTAAATTTATTTCAAACTAAAGTTTATTCATGTTTATTTCTATATTAACCAATACAAGATTGAATTCTAAGCATGAAGTTTAGTCTTATGTACTAATTTGAAGTAAAAATTTAACTTACATTTCCTAATTATCAAGTCATATAAATTCAAACAAATATACTCATACTACCTTGAGCATAATTATAAATCCAATTTTCACTTTGATTACTTGATGAATGTAGTATTCATACTTTTAAAGATATACATAATATTCCTTGAATATTGAAAAACTTCTAACCAAGTATAGAACTTAGCATAACCCAACATCTAAATGATTTTATAGTGAAATCAATAACATTTATATTCATGCCAATTTACATCAGGAAATCACTATTTATCTAACTAATTACATATATAATTGGATACAATGAATCCTAAAAGTATGTATTTACACATCCATGAATTTTAAAACAATATAACCATTACCTTTCTTAAAAGTAAATGCAAAATTTACCTTTAACATGTTGTTCGCTCCAATCTACTCCTTATCACTAGACACCCATGAGATTTAGAATTCCTTAAAAATGGGAAAGTGGGGACAACTACAAACTTTGATACTTAATTTTAGGATTGAGATAAGATCATCCCTAGGTATGACTATGGGTATTGGACTTCATAAATGGAGTTTGCATGAATAGTCTCCAAGAGATGCACTATTAGCACTAGAAGTTCAATACATTATACATCATATACATTAAGGATAGTTATGACTACTTGAGTGTTAGTCTTACTCTTTCTAAACATAAGTAGAAAAGGGAGATTTTGAAAAGAGAGTTAAGGGTATGGTAGAGAAAGGAAGCCTCCAGGTCTAAAATGAGTTAACGTAATGGTCATTAAACCAAGTGACTCTACCATAGTTATACCAATGTACACCACGTTTCACTAATGTTAGACCTCCAATATCATATAATGTGGAGAGTCTAATAGAATTAGGAGTATGCCTTCAATGTATATTCTTATTAAATATTGGTACTATGGGTTTATTATGTAAGACACACAAATATCATATGAGAATTTATAGCTAGGCACACAAATTATCATCACTATCAAAAGATAAATGAAAGAACTTGTAGAGAGATTATAATAACTAAGCACATCATAATCATGACATACATAAAATGATAGAGTCTTAATATAATTAACCTAGCCTTATTGATCATTTAAACATGGATATGAAATAAATTTGAACATAGAAGAGACCTTTTTGTAGAAACAAGATTGTATTCATTAAAAAAGTAAAAAATTACTATAATAATCGATCGAGGCCACTATTATAGTCTAGAGTGGAGAAGAAAATGTAGGCAAAATCCTAAAAATAATCTAATAACACTTTAAAATAATTTTTGGTTGAGCCTAAAATATAATATGACTCATATATATATATATATATATATATATATATATATATATATATATATATATATATAGGATTGGGGATCACCTCCAAAAAGCATAATGAGCCACTTATTATATTTACAACCGTATTTCAAAATTTTAACCAAAACAAAATCCTAACAAACTTATAATAAATCTATGGGGGACTACTAATAAACAAGTGGAGGTGGATAAGAGGTCCCAACTCTTAAATACATTGAGTAGGTGATTTTGGACTCTAAAATGACTTCCACAAGGTCAAACTCCTTATATAGCTTGGCCAGGTTCATTAGAGGCTCCCTAAAGATCACCTTAGCCTAAGCTACTAGTCTCCAAGAGATTTAGAAAGTAGCTTATATTTAGGCCTAGACTCTAGAGACTTGATTGATGCTCATAGTAGAATGAGTTGGTAGATCCAATACTACCCAAGCTCTTCCTAGTTTTCCTTGACCATTTTCTCCCTCATAACCTAGTCAAATTGACCCAAGTGGACTCTAAATTCCCATTGGTCTAGTAAAGTAGCATTTGGGTAGATTAACATGAAGATATTGACCTCCTTGAAGTAGGTCAATATCTTGTTCCCACCCTCTTCTAAGGGTCTTATTGTAGTGTGGGCCAAGGATAACCACCCCTCTATTATCACTCTCATGTTCCAAGTATAAGTTTGGTACAAACCCAAATATGAGGTTGGCATCCATTTGAGCTCTTATAATATCCCCTTATTGATCACAACTTGTAGATTATATCATTTTCCATTAATTTATGTGATCTTCCCCATGTAGGCCTATGTTTGGTGTATAATTATATTGGTCTCTACCTAAGTCTCCTATACTTTCCAAAGGATTGATAAAAGTAGTAGAAGGGAATCCTTAACCTTCTCAATCAGTCAAATCAAGAATTCACTCTTCACTTGGCCCTTAAGAGTCTATACTTGGCTTTACATGTCCTCAATGAGATTTTTGGACATGTTGTGGTTAGTTCAGAGGATAGATAATGGGTCCTCAACCATATTCTCTTCTCTAGTAGTAGTCTTTACCTTAGTGAGGAAAAATAGATCCTAGTGGGTATAACATATCATTGAGTTCTCCTCCTAGATGAATATTTTAGTAAGCATCTTCTTCATGCTCTTAGAGGCTCTGTCAAAACTCCATTATACATCTGGGTTGATTTAGATATCCATATATGGTGTATATGACCCTAGGACCATCCCTTAGGTTGTTGGGGGTGTAGGAGGTGTGGCCAGTGGGGCCTTGGGTAAGAGAGAGAGGGGGGGAGAGGAGACAATAATTAAGATACTAGTACTAGAACCAAAGGGGTCACCAAGACTTAAAAAGGAGGTGGATTTATAATTGAAGGCCTTTGGGATGAAGTTAGAGTATGGGTCACCTTCTATTTCTTCTTTGACCTTTTTCTTAGGTCAGCTTTGAATGTTATGATGGATAATATGACCATGATAGATGGGGATATTATGGATGATGGTGGATGAATTAGAGATATAGAATAGACTACTAGGCTAACTATAGTGAGGACTAGGAGAGTCCTTATTAGAGCTGACAAGCTTCCAAGTGTTATACATGAATATTATTGAAGGCATGCCTAAGGGATGCACCGAGAAGACTCTAGGCTATGTGATGAGAAGAGAAGAAGGGAACAAAGAAGTGAGGATGCTCATAAGGATCAAGGACAAGGGTACTTGGGTGAAATATGGAAGAGAAATATAGGGGATAGGGAGGTGAACTAGTGGGTACTGAAATAGGGAGTTGGAATGTAATAAGAATAAAGAGTGGAAGAGAAATAAGAAGAGATGGATTAGTGAGTTGGGGAACCCATATGGGTGATTTTCAAGTGTCTCAATGGGGGATTTCTATTGAGTTATAAGATATATCAAATATTAAAGGTTATGACACTGATGGTTGAGATGGTTGTGCTTAGGATGCCTTATGTCATGTAGTTTAAACTCATTTCTATCAAGGCTTGGTCACTAGTATTTTTGGAGGGGAAAAAGGTAGAGGACAAGGATAAAATGGAGGAGATAGAGGTAGAAATTGAGGAGTGGGGATTGTTGGTGGAATTAGAGTGGGAGTTAAGGCTTGATCTCAAGAAGGAGTAGGTAGCAAGATGCCCTACAAGATTCTTTGGGAGATGGCTAGAGTTATTGGAGTTGAGTCCTATATGGACCAAGTAGGAATTGGAGGAGTTACTGAGATGCCTACTTAATCCTTCTTCATTTTCTTCTTCTTATTCACTACTATGTAGGATATCACCTCATGGTCATCAGTGGTGTTTAAATAGAGTTCATCACCATCTTTGGCTTGATGATCATAATTGATGTTGAGTTAAGTTTAGTATTGCATCAAATGGGCCCAAATAATCCCTTTTGGGTCCCACTTCTAAATTTTTCATTTTATGAGAGTGATAGAGAATCACTTGGCATCCATATTTTATATAGAAAGGAAGTTATTATATACATGGCCTTGCATGGTGATTAATAACTATGAGCATACCTTCTAATGACACTATACATAAAATCTAAATATGTCATTAACTAGTTGATAAGTGATCTCATGTTCTACTAAACAATTACTCACATAATATGGTAGGCATAGGGGGTCTTAGAGTAAGCTCATGAATCAAATCATTATGTCATATTTATACATCTAGTAGTCCCTGATAGTTATGATAGAGTCCAAGATTATCTTTGAGAGATAGGTCATTAGAACTTCATTAAAATCTTAGTACCATTGGGTAGAATTTTCATAGATGTACTAGACATGCTAGTGAAACTGGTGGCCATACAACTATATAATACCACATGTATAATTGGGCCACTAAGAACTCATGCATTAAATGCTTAAGGCTTGAATGAGAGCATCCCATAAATTAAATTGAGAATGTAGATCATCATGTAGAAGTCATCCCAATTTTAGGCATTTGTAGTGGCATGGACCACTTGAAATTGATCGATCTTCCAATATCTAGGATGTTGGAGTGAGTTAGGATCATGTGTGAAAGTGGCACCCACATCTTATTAACATATTGGTAGTTTAAGTCTCTAAAAATCTAGTTTGGTAGGATCATACCTACTCAAAGATCCTTTTGTAAGGTATGTACTATGTAGGCATTGATCTTTTCCTTGTTAACCCACTTGGAGTTCAGGTTCTTAGCCATGTCATGGAATATTTCATAGATCTGAAAGGTGTTCATCTAGACCAACATTACCATTGTATCATATGAGAAAGAGAAGTCTAGGAGGGAGTTGTATGCCTTGAAGGCATTCCTAGATATATCAAAAATCTAGTTCTAAGATATGGATAAACACACCTAATCATTTATAACATCCTAAAAATAGATAACATTGTGGAAGATGTCTCCCAATAGGTAAACATAAGGAAATGCCTATGGTTTGGAAATGACTCTATAAAGTTTTCAACTTTTGTATGACCAAAGGGCATCCTCATAATTAGAAAACTAGTTGTTGCCATCAGAAAAATCCTTGGGGACTTAATTACTTTAAATATGTTATTAAAGTGTTTATACATAGTTAAACTAGAAGGGAAAGTGGTGTCCTAATGCTAAGGTTTGGCCTTCATATATGAGGATGTAGAATCCATTGGAGTAGGATAGAGGCTAAATTAAGAATGTTTAGGCATTGGAGGCATAGGATATAAGGTTTTGTTTAACATTGAAAGCAAGGAGTCTAATATTTCTTTTAAGGTAGTAATGGTAACCAGTAATGGGTGTTCTTTGGGATTTATAAGTGTATGCATACATCTCCCTACATTAATGGAATTTGGTGGCTCACTTGTTGTGAATTTGAAATTGGGTTGGTGGCTATATTTTTTCCCTTTATTTATAAATCTAGAATTGAATTTAGAGCCCATGATCCTCTACCATCAACCAAATAAAGAAATAACAATGGGATATTTTTAAAATTGGCTAATTAGGTCCAGCTTCCCATTTTGTTATTTCCCAATACATGGTAGGCATTTAGTCACATCTCTTTGAGGCCCCTTAGCTAACTCCTTCTTATTAACATATGTAACCTAATTATTGGTCCTCTCATTAATGATCAACACCTAGGTAAGGTTCCATACTCCATATCATTCCCCTAAGCTAGGTGACATGTCACTTATGGACATGTGGCACACATTAATTGGCTTTTTATTCTCATCTACACTTTGTTCTAAGATTCCTAAGCCATAAGTGGTAACTATTTCATCTTTACACTTGATGATGTGGAAGCTTCCCATTTGGTGGGGCTCTCTTAGGCTTTAACATATTTGATAGGTCTAAAGCACTAGCCTTTTTGACTCCAATTGACATGGCAACTTCCCCTTTGGATGGGGTCTCATAGGCTCTGAAGTTTCTAAAAAGTATGGTGGACTAGCCTTTCTAAATTTGAATGATGTGGGAACTTTCCATTCAGTCAAGCCCTCTTAGGCTCTAACATTTATGATAGGTATGGGGATTGGCATTTATAACTCCAAATGATGTGGAAGCTTTCCATTTGATGGGGATCTCTTAGGCTATGACATCTCTGACAAGTTTTGGGGACTATCTTTTCTGACTCCAAATGATGTGGTAATTTCCCATTCAGTCGATATCTCTTGCACTTTGATAGGTTTGGGGGACTGGCCTTTTCAACTCCAAATTACATGGAAATTTCACATTCAACTAGCTCTCTTGGGATCTGACATCTCTACTAGGTCTGAGGGACTATACTTTTTAACTCTAAATGATGTGGAAAATTCTCATTAAATTAGGGTCTTTCAAGCTCTGATATCTTTGATAGGTTTAGGGGACTACCCTTTCAAACTCCAAATGATGTGGTGGATTCCCATTTGGCCAAGCTCTCCAAAATTCATGAAAAGACTAAGTAAAGAAGATAAAAAATAATATGATGCGTTAATATTACCTTTCAGATATGAGGAACTCTATTTGTCATGGAGGATAATGAGTTTGTTTCTCCAAGAAGGAAACTAAACTCTAAAAAACTCAAGTGAGAATCAACCTGTAATGTTAGTGCCATTAAATACTAAAGAGAACAAACCATACTTAGTTGTTTTTAGAGAAATTAAAAGGTCTTTTACTACTTGAATAGATCAAGATGGTGTATATTCTAAATATTTAAGAAGGCATCACCAGAAAGAAAAAATAACTTTGAATCACGAGTTCATGAAATTTTTAGAGATGTCCCCCATTTCATAGAAAATGGGACGTGTTGGCCATAACAAATGGTGACTTCTATGTGGAAAGTGATTAGAGGCATTTAGAACCTAATCAATTTCTTATTCTTTCCTTGCTCATCATAAATATTATATGGGGGGGGGTGTTTTATCATCCTAAAAATAGATGAGCACTAAATTCTCATAATGTCAAGCAACATACTAAGCTTCCACCCATAGACAACCACTAACATGTGTGATATATGATTTTCATTTTGGTTCATTCTCAAAATACCTTCAATTAATCAAGGTTACACTGGTCACTAGACTTCCTTTGGGGATTTTTGGCTTGATGACTTGGGGTGAATTACCAAGGCATTGATTTTCTACTAGATGGGCATCCATAGCCCTAACAAATATGCCTCTAGTCTTGTTCATGGCCTTGCTCTAGTTCTAGCTAGGCCAAAAAGCCTACTATGGATATCACTTGTATAGCCCTTTCAATTTAAACTATGAATTTAGATTTTATATGCTTTCTTTATTATTTTCTAGGTTTCCTAAGAAAATATCATTACTTATTAGTTTTATCCATTGAGGGTGAAAGGATAAGGGGAAAGTTTTGAATAACTAACCAATCCTCAATCAACTTAAATGACTAAATGTCTTTTGGAGCTATTTATTTTAAGTGAAGCTTGTTGTCTATCTGAGGTGTAGGTTGTTCTAAAATCCACCTGTTTCTTTTAGAATCATTGGCCTCACAAATCTTATATGTTAAGAGTCCTTTTTTTATAGTCTTGGAATCACTTGGATCAAAGGTTTCAACCTAGTCTTTCCTATTTCTTATCAATCCTTTCAAGCTTCAGATACCACCTCAAGAAGTTAATAATAAGGGATAGAAATTAGTAGAATAATGCATAATAAAGAAGGGGATGGAGGGAAAAAATGCAACACAAAACAAAATCACATGACAAAAAAAAACACATGATGAAAGCAAACACAACTAAATCAAATCTATTTAATATATACAAAAAGTGGTAAGTAATTTCCCTTTGGAGGGGAAACCTAAGAAATAGTGCTTCAATAACTATCCATTTACAAGAAGTGGTAAGTAATTTCCCTTGAGATCCTTGTGACAAAAGACATTTTGGCCTAGTATCTCAACTATCTGGTATGGTCCAATCTATAAGGGATCAAATTTTGAAGGTTGGCCTTTCTTCTCATTATCCTTTGCCCTCTTTTCAAACAACATCTTTAGTATGACCTAATTTTCTCTAAATCTCATCAAAGCTTCATCTTAGGCTTTATATAATTGAATTAGGTCTAGGAGTCTGGAATTAACTATCACTTGGTTCCATGAATTACTACACAAACTTATAAATAGGCACTTTGAGAGTGACCAACATGCTCATATCCAATTTGTATATGAGAAGGGAAGGAGATATTTTGAGGGTATTTTTATTCTTTGTATGGTCTACCCATAAGGCAAATTTTAGTAATGAGTGCTATTCTTAAGGCTTCTCACTGGCTAATTTATTGATGGCATCGATCAATTTTTTGTTGGTGGATTCTACCAATCCATTCCTTTATGGGTAGTGATTGGAAGAGAACTTAAGTGTGATCCCATTATCATAATACCACTCTATAAATTCCATGAATTGAAAGGTAGGGCCATTATTACATACTAAAAAAATGAGGACATCAAAATAGGTGACTATGGCAATCTCCATAAACTTAATGAATTTGGTAGTGGTGATCTTTTTGGTTGCAACTACCTCAAACCATCTAGTGTAGTAGTATGTGCCCATGAGGACTAATTTATGACCATTTTATGACTTAGGGTTAACCACCCCCACGAAATCTAGTCCCCATTATGCAAACAATATGGATTCTAATATTATTTATAGTGGCATTGTGGTATGTGTCTCCATTTTAGCAAAGGTTTATCATTGGTGGTAAAAATGAACATGAGTGTGAAATTTTATAAATAACATGGGAAAATGGTAACCAACCCAAAGAATTTTGTGATCCATGGTGTTTTTCATGGGATGGTTAGCTCCTAATTTTTCATGGAAACCTACCATTTTCTCCTAAGCCTCTTCTTTTGATACACCAAAAGTAGATTCCTTCATGGTTTCTTCTAAATAAAACTCCTTTCTTCATCATATAATGCTAAAATTTCAATAAAAGGGCCATTTTATATGTATGGTTGAGTCCTGAGGGTGAATTTTCATAAATTACAAATTGCATAATTGGGGCATACCAATATGAGTATTTCACCCTTTGTTGGTCCACTTGGTATATCATGATCTTTGGGTTTATCTATGTGATTAGTTGGGTGAGGCATTGTCCCCTGACCAACTTGGTTTTATTGATTTCCAAGTTACACTCTTATAATTTCATCACCCACTAGCCTCTCCTCTTGCCTAGTTCATTATTCCCTAAAATTTCTTTATATCTATGTCTAGGATAATGGCATGCACTCTATTCTAGAGGATGTAATGCCTAAATTTATACACTACCTTGAAAAATGCATAGGCATGATTTTCCATGGTATAATATCATATTTTGTCATCCTTAATATTAGTGCTCATAAAATCCATGGTGTGATATTTTCCTTCTAACTCTACGTGAGGTAGGGAATAATGGTGCCCTCTGAAGTGAACATGGTTAACATAGAAGTCTTGCATATAGTCTAGGATGATAAGGAATGGGGCTTTCATGATAGCATCTTTGATATCCTATAAATATTTCCTCAAATCTACTTTCCCTTACACTTTTAAATTCCTATTTCAATATTACATTTAAGGGATTCAATATTTTAGCAAATCCAGAAATAAGCTTATGCACAAAGTTGATTTTCCCAAAGAAATATTTTAGTTCTTTCTTGTTGTTGGGTAAAGGTAGTTTAAAAATTACATCCACCCTTTTAGGGTCAATATAAATTCCTTCCTTTATGATAGTGTGACTTATAATCTTACCTTTGATGACACCAAACATGCTCTTCTTTAAATTTAAGGAGATGTTATACCTTCTGCCTCTTTCAAAAATTCTTTCCAATTGGTGCACATGATATGACCTGCATTTAGAGAACATAGTTAGGTCATCCATATATATTATTATTCATTTACCTATAAAACCCTCAAATACATATTCTATTTCTATTTTAAAGGTTGCATTAACATTCATTATCCCAAAAGGCATTTTTTTATAAGTGAGCATGCCCCACTTGGTAGTGAAAGAGGTCTTAATTATATCTCCTAAGTTATCAAGGACTTGGTTATATCCCAAGAATACATCCAAGAAAGACATCATCTAGGACCCACTCTACATTTGGATTACTTCATATAGCAAGGGTAATAAATATGTATCTTTATCTGAGGCCTTGCTCAAATTCTAAAATTCTACACAAAAGGAAATTTCACCTTTCTTATTCTTTACTAGAACCAAGTTAGCCACCTAGGTGGATTGGTAGACTAATAATATTATCCCTGCATAGAGTAATATGTGAACCTCTTTGTGAATATGGGGATTTAGGATTGGGTTAACTAACCTCTATCTTGGTTTGAAGGGTTTCTAGTCAAGTTTTAAGGAGACGGTGTGAGTAATTACTCTCAAGTCCAAGATCTTACAATTTCCATAGGCCCAAGAAATTACATCCTTGAACCTTGACAATAATCTCCATAATTTTTATAATTCATAGTTTGTCTAATATAGACCCACATTAACTATTGGGGGTTCCCTACAGGGCCAAGATTAACAAGTCAACACATTTGGTCTTTAAACTTACGCATTTTAGTCTTAAAGGTTAGGTCTGATTCATCAAATTATCTTTCCAATGAAATCATCCCCTTGGGGATTCAGTTCCAATGAATTTTTAGGATCCCATTCTTACCCAATTTAATTTCAATGTTGTCTCTATTTTGGGCCTCAAATATCGCCTCATTGCTAAGGAATTAGATGCCTTATCGGTCATCTTTAAAGACCTAGAAGTTAGTCACATTATTTGGGATAGAAGAACAAGGGATGAGTTCCACAGATAACTCTTGTATCTTAGTGTTATCTAGAGGGTTTAATTTTTTTGTAGCCAATGCTAGTGATTCTACTACCTAAATTTACTCTTGGGGAATAAGGATGATATTGAATGTGTTGGACATTTCAATCAGGTCCCACACTCTATGTTTATACCTTTTGAGGTATGGATAGTCTACATTGAATCTTAGTTTTGATCTAGTTACTAACCATTTCAGATTCATTGAATACTCTTAATTCATTTGCCTCATGTCTTAATGAAAATTATAATCCTTGGATTAGAGATGCATACTCTTCCAAGTTATTCATGCAAGGGAATTATAGAATATAGGATGTTAATTTTATCTCCTTAAGGGATATATAAGCAAAACATTGGCCCTAATACCCTATTTGGATCAAGATCCATCTACATAAAGAGACCAAATGTGAAGTGGACCTTGTCCATGACTGGTTTGGTTTTTTTTAGGCTTGGTGCTTAACATGTAAATGCCTAGGTCTAAGGAAACTATCTGTATCTTCTCATTAATAACATTATATTTGGTGATAATGTGTTTAATTTATGGTTCCCTATCCACTCATATTTGGTTGGTTACTCCTCTCCAAGGCAACCACATATGTGAGGAATCCATGGCCATATACCCAATCAGGGATTTGGACCAATCTCTATTGAGGAGCATACCATAGGCTTCTTGGATGTTAACCACTTAAATGTCTATAAAGTGTTAAATCCTAGGTTCAAATTCTAATTAGATGTGTATGTTTAAAAACTCACCTATCACTCTCACCTTTTACTTTTCAAATTAGACCACTACCTTATTTGATTTTATGCAGGTTAGATCAAGATTTTTACATACACCTATTGACATCACATTAGTTGAGGCCCTAAATTCTACTAAGTAGTTATGCAAATTATTTCCAAATAACTAGATGGTCAAAAGGAATGGGGAAACCTCCATATTTTTTGTGAATAAGAACATTGGTGTGTGTTACTCTGTATTTTGGCTAGGTCTATGGGGTCAGGTTTTGAGTCAAATATTTTAACAAAAGGTCCCATTGCTCTATGATTTGGGCAAGTTCATAAAGGGTAATGTTATCCTTGATTTTTTCATATCCTCAACTATGTTTTACCCCCTTTACTTTAGACTAGTGGGATTTTCATAGATGTCTTAGGCTTTTGAGGCCTTGGAGGTGAAGGATTATTCTTAGCATTTTGGTCTCATGGTGTTGCACCATTATTTGGGGGTGGTCAAGGTAGTGAGGGGTTGTTGTTGTCTACTCCTAAGGGCATATTTTCTCCTTTGAAATTGGTGAATGCTTTCACCTCACTAATACCTTCCTCCAACTCATTTTATTTTTGGCTAGGGAAATACAAGATTTTCAATACCATAGTAATACTAGGGGCTTTACCTGAGTTAGAGGATTCTAGATGATTGGGGACTACCTCATATTATTTCATTTAATTTTTGAATATCTTGAAAGTAAAACCAGACTTTGTGTGGTCCATCTCTTTATGTTCTATTGTGTTATGCACTTGACACCAATTGGGTAAGGATATCTCAAAGATATTAATCTTAGGGAGCCTAATGGTTGAAGGTTTTTGGGGGTTGTGAGGGTGGGTGTATCTCTTGTTTGGTCTTTGATACATTAAATTCTTGTTGGATATTTCTATATTAGAATTTTTCAAATATCTTTATAGCCCTAGGAAGTCATTACTAATATTTTATACCATTTGTTGAATGACATCTAACCTAGTTTTAGTTGACTCTTGAGGCATGGTTTGGGTGTTATTAGTCATGGA
The DNA here is from genome assembly GCA_037957365.1 of Torreya grandis. Classification (NCBI taxonomy): domain Eukaryota; kingdom Viridiplantae; phylum Streptophyta; class Pinopsida; order Cupressales; family Taxaceae; genus Torreya; species Torreya grandis. The sequence goes on along the minus strand of JARHVA010009250.1, from coordinate 121,611 downwards.
TAACATCACTTGATGTTGAGTTTAGGGAATCTAATCTAGACCCCCTAGGTTTTGAAGTGGGATGACCCAGTAGGATCTGATGCATTATAAGGAGTAGCTTGGGCATTGGTCAATTATAGTTAATGCTAGTAAGAATTTAGATGTAAGAATTTATGGTAACATGCTAGGAGTAGGGGTCATGGTGTATTCCTAGGGGTTCAATTCCCTATCCACTTTAATGGCCCCTATATATGCTAAGGATAGGTCTATTATAGTTTTTTCTCTTCTAAGGAAAAAGGTCATCTAAGGGTCTGAGGTATTCTTATACATTTAAAATGCTAGTTGAGGATTAGGTTGGTAAAGCATGGTTAAGAGGATATACATCTTTTGGAACCTAACATTAAAATTTTATTGGGCTCATTGAGTTCCCTCTTAATACAGGTGAATTATTGGTACAAGACATTGGGGTCTATTACTTAGCCAAATTGGGAAAGGAAAGTAGAGCTAAAGTGGTCCCAACTTGGTATAGAGTCTTTAGGGAGGTTTAATAACTGGTCATAAGTATAGTTCACTAGAGTAAAATGGAATAAATTTCATGCCACATCCTCATGTTCTACATTAAAGAGTCTCAAAGTGGTCTTATAGGAGGTTATGTGTTCCTCAATGGTTCATCCTACATTACCGATTAAATGAGGAAGGTATCTCTTAGGGTTCTTGGGTAGTTCATGGATGACTCCCAAGACATTAATGGTTAAGCCAACTAACTAAGCCATCTTGGTCTTTGTATTTGGGATAGGTTTTAGAGAGGAGATGATGTGAATTAGTGTAGATCTGGGTTGATTAGACCTAGGTTTTCTATGTAAAATCAAGGGGGAAATTACCAATCTAGCTCTGTGGGACCTATCCCTAGTAATGGGTGAAGTAGTATCCAAGATGTTGCATAATAGAATAATAATTAGCAGATGTTACCAAAAAATTAAACTCAACATAATCATAAAATGGATTAAAATTAAAACAAACATGAAGTATCTTGCCCTCCTTATATAGCCAACTATTATTCACTCTAATATGCTCCTTATCATTATATGTCCATGAGATTGCGCATTCCTTGAAAAGGGTAAGGTGGGGACAACTATGGACTTTCATCATCCATTTTAAGACTAATTTAGGATCAGCCTAGGGCACGACTATGGGTATTGGAATTCAAAAATGGAGTATGCATGAATATTCACCAAGAGATACACTATTAGCACCATAGTTTCAATACATGTAATTCACATAGGTTAAGGATAGTTCTAAATACTTGAGTGTTGAGCTTACTCTTTCTAAACACAAGGGGAAAAGGGAGATTTTGGATCCACTAAATAGCCACAAAAGAGAGCAAAGGTTAAGGCAAAGAAATGAAGCCTCCAAATCTAATATGATATTAGTGCAATGGTCATTAAATTAAGTGACTCTTCCACAATTATACCACTATAGACTAAGTTTCACTAAAGTTTTACCCCTAAGAACATACATTGGGGAGAGTCTAAGGGAATCGATAGTATGCCTTCAATGTGAATTCTTACTAAATATTAGTACTAAGGGTTTATTTCCTAAGACACAAAAATGCCATATGAGAATTTTTATTTAGGCACACAAATTATCAACACTATCAAAAAAGAAACGAAATCAATCACATAGATATTATAATAACTAAGCACATCATAATCATGACATACATAAAATGATAGATTGTTAATCTAATTAAACTAGCACTGTTGATCATTTAAATATGGAGATGAAATAAAATTAAACATGGAAGAGACCCTTTTATATAAATATAGATTATATTCATTAAAAGAGTAAAAAATTGATACAATAATTGATTGTGGCTACTATTATAGTCTAGAGTGAAGAAATAAACACATGTGAAATCCTAGCAATAATCCAATAACACTTTAGAGTAATTTTTGGTTGACCCTAAAATATAATATGGATCTTATATATATAGATAAGGATTGGGGCTCACCTCCAAAAATAATGAAGATCTCATCTTGGGGCATGATGGAAATGAATTATAGTTACAACCATATTTCAAAAATTGAACCAAAATAAATCTAAAAAAAACCATAATAGATCTATCAGGGACCACTAGTACACACATAGAGGTGAGTAAGATGATAGGACCAAAGTTTCCCAAAGCTCTGACAAAACTTAACAGATTTAAGAGCACACATGATTACCAATGTATAAGCAACTTAAACATGTAGAAATACCAGAAGAACAAATAACTATCAATGAGAAATAACACAGAAACTGAGAGGAAACACATAATTGTATTCAACTCATTACAAAGGAAATTACAATAAAGAGATCACACTCTTCTCCACATCTACAAGGCCTTCTACCTCAAGGGCTCCCAGTAATCTTCCCACCTGAGTAATCTTCTCTCATAGGTCTCAACTAACAACTTACACAAGCTATTGTTCACCTCATTGTACCTCCAATACAACTGAGTACAAACCGGTACTCCAAGTAGATCTAACCATGATCCTACTCCTGATGTATTGCTATCACCTTGGATCTAGCTCCCCCGCTGATCTCCTTTTTGACCCTCACATTCACACATCTCCCTGTAGACCAACCTGATCTTACTTATCACATGTAGATCTCCTCCATGACGCTGCAACACCTTGCATATCAAACCTGATCTTACATACATGGGGAATCCTACTTGATTCCACCATGGGAAGAAATCTCCAAGCTCCACACTTGGGTTTTACAAGTTCAACACTTAACAATACAGCCCATGAGTCTATTATATAGATCTCATGCATACACTAAATTAGACAGGCAGTTCAAAGACTCGAACTGGTCTTTATCATGCAAACTCCGTGTTCACTTAATTGACTATTCGTCAATAGCAGTTCTGACCGCTACAAGTGACCGACATCGGTCCCTGCCTTCTTGGAGGTGACCGATGCCGGCCGATCTCCTGCTGATGCCAGTTTCCTCTGCGCTTCCCCTGACTGACGTCGGTTGTGGCCTACCGACGCTGGTGACTATCAAGCTAAAAAAACCTCCTTCTATTTGCAATAAGGTGAAGCTTTTAGCTCCACACCCTAACAATCTCCCACTTGGAGATAAAGAGCTACACCTGTACCCATACCAGTACTCTATCTAATCTGCATCCTGGCTTGTATTCCTCTTCAAGCTCCCACTCAAAGACAACCCACCACACTCCTTGTGGTGCTACACCTATGTCTAAATTTCTCCATTCTTCTGCCTTGCTATACTCCCACTCAAATAACAACCCCTGTGAGTAACCTATAATCAACAACACTTAACAGATCTGAACCCCTATTAGTCAAGCTCACTCTGAGAACGTCCAACCTCACTCTGATACCATTTGATAGGACCAAAGTTTCCCAAAGCTCTAACACAACTTGTCAAATTTAAGAGCACACATGATTACCAATGTATAAGCAACTTAAACATGCGGAAATACCAGAAGAACAAATAACTATCAATGAGAAATAACACAAAAACTGAGAGGCAACACATAATTATATTCAACTCATTACAAAGGAAATTACAATAAAGAGATCACACTCTTCTCCACCTCTACAAGGCCTTCTACCTCAAGGGCTCCCAGTAATCTTCCCACCTAAGTAATCTTCTCTCATAGGTTTCAACTAACAACTTACACAAGTTATTGTTCACCTCATTGTACCTCCAATACAACTGAGTACAAACTGGTACTCTAAGTAGATCTAACCATGATCCTACTCCTGATGTATTACTGTCACCTTGGATCTAGCTCCCCCACTGATCTCCTTTCTGACCCTCGCATTCACACATCTCCTTGTAGACCAACCTGATCTTACTTATCACATGTAGATCTCCTCCATGACGCTGTAACACCCTACATATCAAACCTGATCTTACATACATGGGGAATCCTACTTGATTCCACCATGGGAAGAACTCTCCAAGCTCCACACTTGGGTTCTACAAGTTCAACACTTAACAATATAGCCCATGAGTCTATTAAATAGATCTCATGCATACACTAAATTAGACGGGCGGCTCAAAGACTCAAACTGGTCTTTATCATGCAAACTCCACGTTCACTTAACTGACTGTTCGTCAACAACAGTTCTGACCGCTATAGGTGATCAACATTGGTCCCTACCTTCCTGGAGGTGATCGATGCTGGCTGATCTCCTGCCGATGCCAGTTTCCTCTGCGCTTCCCCTGACCGATGTCGGTTGTGGCCTGCCGACGCCGGTGACTGTCAAGCTACAAAAACCTCCTCCTTCTATTTGCAACAAGGTGAAGCTTTTAGCTCCACACCCTAACATAAGAGGGGTCAAATATTAACTACTTTGACTAGGAAATTATGGCCTACAATGTAGTTTACATGAGATTGAACTCCTTATCTAGCTTAGCTACGTTCATTGGAGGCTCTATGAAGATCACCTCAACTTGAGGTACCAATCTCTAGGAGATTTGGAAAATATCATCCATTGAGGCTTGGACTCTATAGACTTAGTTAATGCTTATAGTGGACTGAGTTGATAGATCCAACACCATCTGATCTCCTTCTTGGTTTACCCTATCCGCTTTATCCCACATAACCTATTAAATTGACCTAGGTGGACTCTAAATTCATCTTAGTCAAGTAAAGTGCCATCCAAGTGGATTAACATAGAGATATTGACATCATTGAAGTAGGTCAATATATTCTTCTTTCACTCTTCCAAGGGTTTTTTGGTAGTGCAGGACAATGCTAACCACTCCTCTATTTACTCTCTCATGTTCCTAGCATAATTTTGGTATAACCCCAAATTTGATGTTGGCATTAGTTTGAGCTCTAGGAACATCCCCTTGTTGACCACTACCTGTAACTTCTAGCATTTCCTATCAATTTTTTTGATCCTCCCTTTATATACCTATGCACATGGTATAATTTTTTTAGTCTCAGCCTGAGTCCCCACTACTTTCCTAAGGCTTGATAAAATTAGTAAGAGGGCACCCTTGACCTGCTCAATGAGTCCAACTAGGAACATTCTCCTCACTTGGGCCTCAAGAATCCAAACTTCTCTCTCCATTTCCTTGAGGAGATATTCAAACATGTCATGGGTAACTTGAAGGATGAACCATGGGACCTCAGCCATATTCTATTCTCCAATAATATTTCTCACCTTAGTCAGGGAAAATAGATCCTAGTAGGTATGTCATATCACTGGGATCCCCTCCTAAATGAATCTTTAAATAAGCATCCTCTTCATGCTCCCAAAGGCTCTATCTAAACTCCACTATATGTTTAGGTCACCCTAGACATCCATTAGGTTGATGGGGGTGTAGGATGTGTGGTTAAAATGGTGGTGGAGGGCAGAGAATAAAAGGGGAAGCCCATGGGAACATTTAATATTTCCATTGCTCCTAGGTGAGGTTCACCTAAGCTAGAATTTCCCCTAGGAATGGGTCATGGAATAATAGGGATGAGATAGGTTGGTTGAAGGGGAAAATAGTGGGTCCTTAGGTAAGAGAGATGGGAAAATGAGTGGATCATTGATATGTTTTTAATAAGGTCATAGGGGTCACCAAGACCTGCAGAGGAGGTGGAATAGTAACTAAAGACCTTCAAGTTGAAGTCAGAGTATGTGTCAACTTTTTTTTCTTATTTAACTTCTAGGTCAGCTTTGGGTGATACATTAGATAGTCCAACCATGATAGTGGGGTATGTAGGGGTTGATGGTAGAGGACTTAAAGACATGGAGGGCAACATTAGGTTAACTAGAGTGGGGACTGATAGGGTCCTTGCTAGAGGCAACACATTTCCAAGGGTTATAGTCATGAATTTCATTAAGGGTATGCCCAAAGGAGGCACCAAGAGGACTCCAAGATATATAATGGGAGGATTATAAGGGAATCAGGAAGTGAGGATTCTTAGAAGGACTGAATCTAAGGGTACCTAGGTGAAAGAGGGAGGGAAAATGATGGGAAATATATGGGTAGATGAAGGTAATTTAGTGGGTATTAAACTAGAGAGTTAGAATGCAATAAGAGAAAGGGGTGGAAGGGAAATAGGAGGAGATAGATGAGTGAGAGGGTAAACTTGGATTTATGCCTTGATGGGGACTCACTATTGAGATGATAGTCATATAAAATCTTAGAGGGGGTAGTGTTGATGATTGAGTGGCTTATGCTTAGGCTACCTATAATTATATAGTCTAGGATCGAATCTATCAGGGATTGGTATTTAGTGATTATAGAGGGGGGAGAGGAAAATATTTAATAGAAACTAAAGGAATCATAGTGTGAGGATAAAAAAGAGGAGGTAGAGGTAGAGCTATAAGAGAGAGGGTTGCTGGCAAAAGTGGAATGGGAACTAGGGCTAAAACTTGAGGAGGAGAAGGTATCAAGATGCCATTTAAGATTATCTAAGAGATGGAAGGAGATATTGGAGTTAGGTCATTCAAGGAATAATAAATATTTATAATATTCTATGAGGGTCCTACCTAATCTATCTTCTTCTTCTTTGTTATTATTTGGGATAACACCTCCTACTTATCAACTATGTTCAAATAGAGCTCATCATCATCTTCAAATTGATGGCCATATTTGATTTTGATTAAAATTGAGTATTGTCTTAAATGGGCCTAAATCACCCCTTTAAGGTCCCACTACATAATATTTTTTGGAAGCACTACCACTGAGAGGTGGGGGGGGGGGGTGGGGGGGGTTGAATCAGTGTCTTAAAACATTATTTTCTTTTCATTTAACCTTTCAAACCAATATAGAGATCAAGTAATATGTTACACTTAGCATTATTGAAACTTATTTGATCCTCCACAAATAGATGAAACATTTAAAACACACTTCAATTATAACCCTTATAACATACATATAGATCCATACCATCTTTTAGTTCAATTCACTACTGGGACCACATCATTAGTACTATGCATAACTAGGTCTTCACACACCTAGAAAGTTTGTCTCACACAAATGAAACATAAAACCAATTTTGTTACATAATAATTACAAAAATTTACATTTATATAACCTTCATGACCTAAATTTTAATACCATGTGATTTATACATTACAAAATAGGGCATAAATCCTCTAACTCACTCTTGTAAATGACCACTTAGAAATGCCAACTAGCTTCAAAATCCAATCATGATCATTTGATTTTTCACATGTTCATAGGCATTTACCATGAATAAAAATTTATTAAAATAAACCTATGAGACATATATAATAACTTCATGTGTATTGGATTCTTCAATTGTAGTCACACTGACTCAAGAACATCAATCTCACTCATACACAAAAAATTATTTATAGCTTCAAAAACATAGTCATGGAAACCCAGATTTAAAACACATTTTTGAACACTTATGATCTTAAAATGGGTTTATATTATCCTTAATATTACTTATAACCTATTTTTAAAAATATGCTACAACATTCAATATCAATATTGGTCTTACAGACCAATTTCATGTCTTCACCTTACACAGACCTCACTGTGTTAGAAAAGTCACTTTGAAAGAAAATTTATGCTTGTATAAGATCATATTAAAAACTTTTAATAAAATTGTATATGTGATATAATTCTTTAAAAATAAACCCATGCAATTGGATTCATTCTTAATCCATGGAAACATATCCCTATTCTCATTCTCACTTCTACCTAGTTTTCTCACTATCTTTCTCATTAGGCCTTTTTAGTGATAGGTCATTTTTAATGATAGGTTTAGAATATTTAAGGTATAAAACCTTATCATAAACTTACATTGGAAAAAAATAAAAGTCTTACACATCATCCCCCAATCATGTTCCTGCTTTGACTTAGTCAACCCTACCTGGTAGTCCAAAAATTCAAGAAATAAGGTGTTTCCTATAGCTTCCACTCACTCTTATGATAAAAAAATTCAAAATTAAGGTACCTGGGAGATTATTATACCTTATAAAAACACCAAACTAGGTCATCCAATCCATTATAATCTATTTCCAATAACATCTTCCATATTGGGTCACTATGAGGGTTTTATTAGGGTTTTAGATCAGTTTTCATTCTTAACATTTGTTCATAAAGATTTGTACCTAAAACCAACTCCTAGTACCTTGAAAAAAAATTTAGGACCCTTTTCCATCTCTACCCAATATATTATATTCCCATTAAATAGTCACATGTGCCATAAAGCATCAAAAAGTCCTTGGGCTCAGAAACCTTTACTCTACATACTCTAGAGACCTCAAATCCAATTTTTATGCTTTATTCTTCAAATCAAGACCTAAAACTTCAAAAAAACACTTTAAAAAACATTTAATACCTCAAAACATGCTCACATGATCTAAAAATCCTCCAAGCCTAATTATGATACCTCATTTTACCACCTAGGGTCTTAAGACTAGGTTAATGAGAAGACTACTAAAGAGGAATATACCAACTTTGGCTCACTCTGAGAATCATGTGACTAAATTAACACCTTTATCATATTATATAACACTAAATTTCATAAATTAAAGTTCATACACTTCCATATCATCATCATCATCATCATCATCATGCCTCTACAAGCCATATTCAGACTTAAAAACTAGTCTATCAAATAGACCTACTGATCACTATACCACTTTGAGATATTTGAGACATATTCTAAAACTTAATACTCACCTCAAGACATATAAGATAATATCCATAACATCTCCCATCATTATCCTTTAACCAAGTCTCCTTAGACTAAATAGATCACTACCCAAAACTATCTTGATCACACAAGACATGAAGACAATTTCTCTCTCTAAACTCATGAAGATATAAATATCTTCACCAAAGATATGAAAATCACACTACCTAAAACAAATCCATGTGCTAGTATCCACTTATTTCACCATACCTCACTTATGCATCACAAGACACTCCATTTGATCACTCAAAGCCACACTAGCAAGCTCAAACAAGTAATCTCATACCAATGCCCATAACCACCTTATTGTGAACCAAAACTTGTCCTCAAAATTCCTTTGACATCAATGAACTTAGGCATATGACATAAAATACAACTCTCACCTTACTGATCCTTCTTGACATCAATGACAGTGCAAACATGCATGACATCAATGATAAATTTCAACAATATCCCCCTTTGTCATTGATGACAAATTGTATTGAGGATAAACCATAAATGAACTAATACTTATAAAAATACAATAATCTCAACAAGCTACTTCTTTCTCAAACTAAATATTTTTTTTAGGAACTTTCTCTGATAGGAACTTTGAACATCTATAACTTTCCCCCCTTTGAAATTAATAACTAGGGGTCATATACACTCTCATAAGGTCATCCACACATAGTATACTAATACTTACACCTAACCAATCATAAAAATATAAAGATCCCACTTTTTCCATGCATAATTTTCTTTAATCTTCTCAATTCATCATGGCTTAGATCACTTCATAGCATCTTCATGGAAACACATGGTCAAATAGGTCTGTGAGAACAAGCTAGTATCTGTCATAATTTTGATATACTTTTTTCCCTTCAAGAAAATCAATAAATGTTACCAAAACAAGTAAACCCATGAAAAATTACCCTAATTTCATATTCAAACTCTTCATGGTACTCTTCAAATTGACTTAATGACTCAACTTTACATACACATTCAACACCTTGTTAAGAACAACATAGAACTTCTATTATCTTTAGGCCTATGAATATCTTCATCTCATTCAAAACATGACAACAAATCCATTTATGACCTTATGAAATCATATTGACATCAAAATAACATTTCAACTTATGACATAACCTCTAAAGAAACACCACTTCAACATTATTGAAGATTACTAGAAACTTGTCATGCTATAGGAATGATCACCTTCAAAATGTTAATGCTCACCTTTGGGGCATAAAAAACTTATAATCTCACTCTTAGAAACAAATCCAGACCATGGATCACATGAACAATCATTTTTACCTTCAAAGGCATTGGTCTTATAGACCAATCTTCAACCCTCACACCACTTGTTCTATCTTTGCTACTTAAACATCACCTTGCACTCAAACAATCATTTCAAACATGATAACTATTTTAGGAAACATTTTAACAAATCCATAAACAATCCATTTATCTCTATATGTCAAATAAGATCCATTTACATCATGACCATTCACATTAGGTTTTATAGATACAAGAAGACTTGAAACCCTCATACCCCTTTTCATCATGTATTTGACCTAGTTCTTCACAACTAGGATCAATCTCACCATTTACAAGCACTAACAAGAGTTTTAAGACCTTAATAACACATCTAAACACTTTTATCATCCATCTAAAGTGACCAAAACCTCCACACCACTCATCAAGTCACTCATGTCTGTCAAAAACACAAACCTTAAGCATAGTCCTCTTTCATTGAGATTTTATTACACAAAGGCACACTTTCAGAACTTACTCAATGAATGGAACAAGACTAAAATGAGGTAACAACATCATCCAACACTCAAAACACTAATTTAAGACTAATATAGAGGTTCTTAATCCACTTTAGTCATATTATGTTCTCTAAGCAAAAACACAATCAACAAACTCTAAATTTGACCCACAATAAATGTACCTATTCTAATTACCAAGTCTCCAAATCAATTTGAGGATAATCTTAAGGAATTATAATTCATATTTTATTTTTACACCAATAATTTTTGACCTCTTCCATGTATTCTACAAGAAAAATAATTATCTTGGGTCCTAAAAACCCATGCATAGTCATTTGAATTCAAACCCCAATGGTTATACTTTTGAATTCCCAATGGCTATTTCCTGAATAAAAAATTTGATGGATTCTGACACGTCACTGCACATAGGACCAACTTTAGAAGCTCATAAATTAAGCTAGATAATGTAAAAAAATATAAAACTTGTAAGAATATTGGCACTATAGAAAACACATCCATGAAACCCTTTTGACCAAAATTGACTTTCTAGGTACATATAATAAATTCACAAAAAACTTGGTCTCTTCATACCTATAAGATTTTCAATGATAGTCTAGTTTCTGTTAAGATAGAATGTAATTTTTTCTCTCTCTAAAGGATAATGAGAAACACTATAACCTCACAAATGTATCTAGGGAACCCTCATAACATCCTCTATCACCTCAATGACCTGCAAACACTCTTTTCACCTAACCATAGTAAAATAAGCTTCCTAAATCTTTGAAGCATCTCACACATGCTCCTCCTATCACCATACACACCTTGGTCCACTTTAATTTTAAAAATTTGACAAATATCTTGAACCATAATCCATACTAAGATAGACCTTATAGACCACCTTAAAATGCCTCTAATGGACTCAAGAATACTTTCAAACATATTAACTACTTCAACCTATCTTCTCATTGTCTCATCATGCAATCCTCTATAAAAACCTCAACCATGACCTAGATCATGAAAACAACTATAATTATTAGTTATTTTAAAATTATCTCTTTCTATACTAAGATTAATGAAAACACCTTATCATGCAACATCTGCCAATTCTCAATAAGCATCCACCAAGCTTTCTTCTTCCATAAGATAAAAATCATACCAATCTTGTAAATCACCTTCACGAGCTTAGCCATATTGTACTTATAGGATCACCTTCAATATTTCAAGCCTTATCCAAATCACCTTCTATAATAACAATTATTGTAAGTACTACTAATGAGAGTGCATTGAATCAGTGTCGTAATACATTCTTTTCTTTCCATTTAATCTTTCAAACCAATATAGAGATCAAGCAATATGTTACACTTAGCCTTATTAAAACTTATTTGAGCCTCCACACATAGCTGAAAATTTTCAAACACACCTCAAATATACCATTTATAACATCCATATAGATCCATACCACCTTTTAGTTCAATTCACTACTTGGACCACATCATTAGTACTACTCATAATTATGTCTTCACATACCTAGAAATTTTATCTCACATAATTGAAGCACACAACCAATTTTATCACATAATAATTACAAAACATCACATGGATATAACCTCCATGACCTTAGGGTTAACACCATGTTCTTGATACATTTCAACATAGGGCATAAATCCTCTAACTAACTCTTACAACATGACCACTAAAAAATGCTAACTAGCTTCAAAACTGAGTCATGATCATTTGAATTTTCACACCTTCATAGGCATTTATAATAAATAAAAATGTGTTAAAATTAACCTATAATACATCTATAATAACTTCATGTTTATTTTATTCTTTAATTCTAGGCACATTGACTTAGGAACATCAATCTCACTCATATACAGAAAACTGTCCATAGCTCAATAAACATAGTCATGGAAGCCAAGACTTAGAACACCTACATGAACACTTTTATGAACTTAAAATGGGCTTATATGATCCTTAAGAATCCTTATAAAATATTTAAACAAATATATTATAAGTTTCAATATCAATATTGGTCTTACATACCAATCTCATGTCTTCACCCTACACAGACCTCACTGTGTTAGATAGGTTACATTGAGAGCAACTTTATGCTTATATATGAGCATACTCAAAACTTCTGATCAAATGGGATATGTGATATAGGTATTTAAAAATAACCCTATGCAATTGTATTCATTCCTAATCTAGAGAAATGTATTCCTATTCTCATTGTCTTTCTCACTAGGCCTTTTTATTAATAGGTCATTTTTCATGACCAGTTTAGCATATTTAAGGTCTAAAACCTGATAAAAAAATTACATGGTCACAAACTAAAATTCTCACACATCATCCTCCAATCATTTTCTTGCTTTGACATACTCAACCCATCCTTCTACACCAAAAATATGAGAAATAAGGGGTTTCTTATAGCTTCCATTCATTCTTATGAAAGATCAATGCCACCTAGAGGTATCTAGGAGAGTAATCTACCTAATCCAAACATCAAACTAGGTCATACAATCTATTCTTAGCCATTTCTAGCAAGATCTTCAATATCAAGTCACTATGAGGGTTTTAGTAGGGTTTCAAACTAGTTTCCATTCTTAATATTTGTTAATATATCTTTATCCATAAAACCAACTCCTAATTCTTAGAAAACATTTTTAAGACCCTTTTCCATCTTTCCCCAAGAGATCATATTCTCATGCAATAGTCACACATGCCAAAAATCATCAAAACATCCTTCTCAGGCTTTGAAACCTTTACTCAACATACTCTAGAGACCTCATATCCATTTTTTTTGCTTTCTTATTCAACTAAAGACCTCAAAATTCACCAACAAACTTGAAAAAAATATATAATTTCTAACAATTCTCACATGATATCAAAATCCTCCAAATATGATCATGACACCTTATTCTACCACCTAAGGTCTTACGACTAGGTCCATTGGAAAACCACTAAAGAGGAACATAAACCTTTGGCTCATTCTGAGAGTCATGTGACTAACTTAAAACCTTTATCACATGCTCTAACATTTTATTGCATAACTTCAATCTCATACACATCCATATCATTATCATCATCATGCCTCTATAATCCATATCCATGATTAAGAACTAGTCTATCAAATAGACCTATTGAGCATTATAACACCTTAATATATTCAAGACATGTCCTAAAACTTACTATTAAACTCTAGGAATATGAGATAGGATCCAAAAAATCTCTAAACATTCTCCTTAGATCATATATATCACTACCCAAAACTATTCTTGATCACATAAGACATGAAGACAATCTCTCTCTTTAAACTCATCAATCTATGAAGATCTTCACCAAATATATGTAACTTACACTAACTCAAACAAATCCACATGCATGTACCCACTCATTTCACCATACCTCACTTATGCATCACAATACACTCCATTTGATCACTCAAAGCCATACTATCAATCTCAAACAAGTAACCTCATATCAACGACCATAGCCACCTTATTGTGAACCAACACTTGACCTCAAACTTCCTTTGACATAAATTACCTTAGGTATATGATATCAAAGACAACTCTCACCTTATTTATCCTTATTGACATTATGATATTGCATAAACAAATGACATCAATGATAACTTTCAACATTCATGTATTTTGTGAGGGTGAGGGAGTATCACCCAACTACCATATTTTATATAGAGGGGAATTTACTATAAATATGGCCCTATATGGTGACTAAGAGTTGTGGTCATGCCTTCTTATAATAATGTACATATAATCCAAATATGTTGTTCACCATTTGATAGGTGATCTCCTATTCTGTTAAGTAGTTAGGCACAAAATATGGTAGGTGTAGGGAGTTTTAGAGGAAGCTCATAACTCAGATCATTTTTTCATCTATATATAGCTATTAGCCCTCAATGGCTATGATAGAGTCCCAAATTATCTTTGAGAATCAGGGCATTATAGATTCATTGACCACCTGGTACACCATTAGGTAGAAGTAATCATAAATGTATGAGACATGTTGGTAGAGCTTGTGTCCATGCATATTGAAGAAGATTATATCGATGGTTGGGCCACCATGCCCATTTATAAGAGGATAATGGATTTAATGAGAGCATCCCATATATTATGTCAAGTAGGTAGTTCATCATGTAAAAGTCACCCCCATTTTGGGTATTTGTAATGGCATGGACCAACTTTAAATTGATCAATCCTCTAATGTTTTGGATGTTAGATGAGTTGGGATAATGTGCACAAGTGGTACCCATAGCTCATTGACATGTTTGGAATCTAAGTCCTTTAACACCTAGTTCAGAAGGATTATTTCTACTCAAACTTCCTCTCAAAAGGTGTAGATTGTGTAGACATTGATCTTTTTATTGTTAACCCACTTGGAGTTAGGGTTCTCAACCCTACCAAAGAGGATGTCATAAATATGGTAGGTGTTTATCTTAATCGACATTATCAATGCATTGTATGAGAAAGATAAGTTTGACATGGAGTAGTTAGCCTTGAAGGCATTCCCATATATATAAACAATCTAGTGCCAAGAGGTGGATAAACACACCCAATCATTGATAGCATCATCTATGTAGATATATTTATGGAGTATGTCACCCAATAGGTTTGGTCATGGCTCTATAAATTATTCACCTTTTTAGGACCAAAGGGCATCCTCATACTTAGCTAGTTGGTCATTGACATTAGTAGAATCCTTGAGGACCTATTTAATTAATTTAAATATGTCATTTTAGTGTTTATACATGATTAAACTAGTAGTGAAATTGGTGTCCTAATACTTGGATTCAAGCTTTGAATTTGAGGATGCAACAACCATTGGAGTAGGATATATGCAAAATTAGGAAAATCTAGGCATTAAAGGTGTGGTATATAGGGGTTCTATGTAACTTTGAAAGTAAGGAGTCTGATATTTATTCTAAGGTAGTAATGGTAACTATTAATGGGTCTCCTTTGAGATTTATAAGTGTATGCATACATATGCATCATTAATGTCATTTGGTGGCTCACTTATTGTGAATTTGAAATTAAGTTGGTGGCTAGATTTTCTCCCTTTATTTCTAAATCTAGAATTGAATTTAGATCTCATGATCTTCCACCACTAGATAGATATAGAAATAACAATGGGATGTTTTAAAAATTATCCAATTGGGTCTATTTTCCCATTATATTAATTCCTAATGCATGGTAGGCATGTAATTACATCTCTTAGAGGCCCCTCAGCTAACTCTTTCTTCCTAACACATGTCACCTATTTATTGATCTTATCATTAATGGTTATCACCTAAGCATGGTTTTATACTCTATATCATTCCCCTAATATGGGTGACATGTCACCTAGGGATATGTGGCACACCTTAATTTGCCTTTAAACCTCATTCATACTTCATATTGAGATTCTTTGGTCATAAGTGGAAACTAGTTCATCTTAAAACTAGATGATGTGGTAGCTTCCCATTCAATTAGGCTCTCCCAAGATTTGACATCTCTCATAAGACTAGGGGATTGGTATCTCTGACCCTAAATGACATGGTAGCTTCCCAATCGATTGGGCTTTCTTAGGATCTAATATCTCTGATAAGTTTGGGGGACTAGCCTTTCTAACTCTAAATGATGTTGTAGTTGGTCAGGATCTCCTAGGATCTAAAATCTCTCACAAGACTAGGGGATTGGTCTCTCTAACCCCAAATGACATGGTAGCTTCCCATTCAACTAGACTCTCCTAAGATCTAACATCTCTGATAAGTCTAGGGGACTAGCCTTTCTAACTCTAAATGATGTTGTAGTTGGTCAGGCTCTCCTAGGATCTAATATATATGATAAGTCTAGGGGACTAACTTTTTAAAATATAAATGATGTGGTGGCTTTCTATTTGGCTTGGCTCTCTTAGGCTTTGACATTTTTGATAGGTTTGGGGGATTATCATTTGTGACTCCAAATGACATGGAAGGTTCCCAATTAGTCAAACTCTCTCAGGCTCTAACATCTCTAATAAGTATATGGGATTATAATTTCTAGCTCCCAATGATGTGGTAGCTTCCCATTTAGCTAGGCTCTCCCAAGCTCTGATATCTTTGATGGGTCCAAGGTACTATCCCTTCTAACTCAAAATGATGTGAAAACTTCCCATTCAACTAGTCTATCCTAGGCTCTAACATCTTTGACAGGTCTAGGGGACTATCCTTTATAACTCAAAATGATGCGGTGGCTTCCCAATTAGTTGAGCTCTTTGAAATTCATGAAATAACTAAGTAAAAAAAATAAAAAAGAATATGATAAATTAAGTTTATCATCTATCTATATGGATCTTGATTTTCCATGAAGGATAATGAGTTTGTTGCTTTGAGAAGGGAACTAGAATCTAGTAAATCCAAGTGGGAATTAACCTGAAACATCAGTCCCATGATATACTAAAAGTGAACAAACCCTAATTAATTATTTTTAGATAAATTAAAAGAGGTTTGTTAGTGATTTAAGAATCATGGTGGTGTATTTCTAAATATTTAAGGAGGCATCTCGAGCAAGAATAAAAGAAAGAACTCTAAATCTTTGGTTCATGAAATTTTTAGAGGGGTCCCCCATTTTGGAGTGTTGGACACAACATAACATTGACCATGTTACTTCACCAATATATTACTATAATAGTCATAAAAAAATAAGGGGTTTTAATTAGTTATCATTTACATGATTGATCATATCATGTCATGTTGGATACTGAAAGATAATAAACAATATTATTATGCCTCATAAAGTCATTTTCACCCTTTTATAAAAAATTATCCCACTAAATCCAAAGGGACACATACAAATGAAACATCCAAACACAATAATATTATTTTGTAACTCTATGTATAATCATTGAAAAAAAAAATGAAGAGAAAGATGAGCCCAACCATTAGTGTCCCTTACCACCCCATATATTAACTATGTGATTTCAAGAGTTCTTAAAACAAGAGCACATAGATATAAAGGTAAGAGAGAGTAACATGGAAGAAGAGATTTGTTCCTCCAATTAATTATATTTTTATAACACACAATAGAAAATGACAATTTATACACCAACAACTAACAATACTAACACAAAAGTAGGGTTTATTCCTATAATAAACATTACAATTAGACCATCCAAGTGCCACAATGATAAATCATTCACCTATCATGCCATATACAGATGAGGTGATGATAACCCTACTATTGGTAGTAGAATAAGGTTACAAAAATTATGGAGTGTAATTGGTGGGCATATGTGTGACTCACACTATTTTGTATTTTGTATGTATTCTATAATTGAAATCATGACATTAATCTTTAGAATGTGAATATTTTTCCCTTTGGATGTAGCAAAAGTCCAGAATATGAAGTGATAGTGGCCTAACAAAATTTTATATATAACACTCTATTATATTGTATGATGTTTATGATGTGATAGATATTAATATGAAGTTATGAAATGGATTTACCTATATGTCTTTTATCATTTTTCTATGCACAGTGAATTTTTTATTTTCTAAATATTTTAACCATGTAGTTTACACTAAGTTTTATATATCTAATGAGTCTTGTGTTTTCTTTATCTATATGTCTATTTTAGTTAATAAATAGATGGTTTCAACCTAAATTTTTATCTATTGTATACTTTTGTCACTTATCACACATCTATCCCTGTATTAGCATATTCTAATGGGTTTTCAAAGAACTACTAATAATGGTGTAGTGAACATGGATTTTTTTTTAAAACATGCTAAAATGGCTATTAGGGTAGAGAGATGGTTAGAAGAATAAACAAAAATAATAATAAAGACTATGAAAGAAGTTATTTAGGAGCATATATATGGAGAAAGATATGAAATATTCAAGTGTGTGTTTCTTGGACTATTAGCCACACAATTATATAGATTAGATGACTTTTTTTTTTAACTTATAAGGATAGAATTTATAGTTTAGATGGAATATAAACTAGATAACTTGTGATATTTAGATACCAACTGGACCTATGTAATAGATCACTAGATAAAAACTACCATCAATGTTATATCATAAAATTTTATGTGCAAGGATATCTAACTTTTGAATCTATACAAGACTTTTTTTGTGAGATGAATCTAAGGAAATTTCCTTAAGTGACTACCTACTTTGATCAAGATGTTTCTTCTTGAAAAGGCCATAGTGCCTACCCCTACTAGCATGCATTAGTCACTTTAGGTGTTATGGGTGTCCATTTGATGTAGGAGTTAATGATGTAGAGATAAATAGATTAACATGAACTTGAACCAAGAATATGGAGGATGCAAAGAAGTAGAGTGAGAAGAAAATTATGGGATTGGAAAGAGAGATATGATAATAAATAACGTAGAATTGATAGTATAACCCAAATGTAACTTTAAATATAATTATGGGTAATATAGAGTATGTTGAAGAGAGGAGAGCCCATATAGAGGCTACACAAATTATATAAATTAGAGAGTTTTGAGATTATACCGAACAAGAATAAAAGGGACTGATAAAGAAGAGGATAGAGATTGGGATAAAGAGGATATGGAATAGAATAGAGAGAAAGGGGAAGTATAGTAGTAGTAGTAGTAGAGTAGTTAGAAGATAGGGGTAGATCATAGTTATAAGAAAGGATATTGTTTGGACCAGGGAAAAAATATTCTCTGGAGGAAGTTATGCATAATTGTAAAAGTATCACAAGTTCAAGGTTATAGACAGAAGAAGTTGAAGACACAAATCATTCATTTAAAGAGTACGTATCCATTGAGACCATTTTGGTTCAGATAAGATAAATTAAAGTGTAGAGGTCAAGAAATTTATAAATTGGTTTGAATCATTTAAAGATAAATTTGGTAAACATATCACAAAAACTAATAAATCGATAGACAATAAGAGGTTATAAGAGGATGGGTTCTATTTCAAAACTAGTTTTAAGACACTATAAGGGCTAGTTCATAAAATCCCATAGTAATATTTATAAGTGTATCAAGCATGGAATTTAATTCAAGAATGTTTATTTCTTTGACACTATTTAACCCTATAATCTATATATGGAAAGAAGAGGGTTAAATGGGTAGAGATAGCCTAGGGCATAAGGGTGTGAGACTATCTCTAAAGTAGGCCAATTAATTGAAAAACTTAAACATATAATAAATTTATTATGCTAAGATATGATAAATATATAAATCATAAATATGTTATATACTAAAATGATATTGAAAATAAGATAATTGATTTAAATACTAATATAGATCTCGATCTAGAATAAGTAGAAAGCAGACTAGATCTACATTATAGATCAGTTGCCTAGTTCTATAAATTATACTTTTGTATCCATGGACACTTGTATCAACTTAAGATGGTTTCATCAATGTTATTATCTAACTAGGATGAATATGTCAAGTAAATAATACCTACTAAAATTGGATGTGATCATCTAGATGCTTATGGGTTCTATGTCACCTTCACTCTAATGCATTCATATCTGGGTCATGGACCATTGATCCTTGTCAAATAGAAAAAACCTAGTTGTTCATATTAGATATGAAAAAAAATATTTTATTGGTAACATGGTGTCAAAATTCCCTAAATACCCCTATGTCAATGATTGTTTATTACATATCCAATACTCTGAAGATGGCCTCAGACTTATGAAGTTCTCCCCTACATATTTGCTTCTGTGTGAATCATGTAATGTGTGATAAGTATAATAATGGCCTAGCTTTTAAACTATAAAATATGGCTCATGGAGTACTCCTTTATTACTTCATACCTATGTACATGTTTTTCTTATGATTGATATGGAAATAAGAGAAAATAGGGAAGATTGATTACTTGAGTGATTGATTGAATGTTTTTAATAGGTTGCCTTATGAGTAGGTAAGAAGTTACTAGGTAAGGAATGAGTGAGGATTGATATTATATTTATACCAATCCCTTTGGATAATATCTCACACTAAATCACTTAGGCAAACCATAGGATTACATTTCATTTACAAATCAGATGACTTTAGTGCATTGGATACTTACACTAAAATAGGACACTTGCATCGATGTACATGTCTAATTAGGACACAAGTGTCCTAAAAGTTAGAAAATAGATGAAGGCATATAAATTTTATAAACATATGATAAATAATTTTATAACTATGTAATAAATATATAAGGTATGAGTCATAAGAATAACATTAGCCAGACTAAGAGATAATAAATTAAGCACATAGAGATAGTGTATGCGAGCCTTTTTACATTGGGAAAGTAAATATAAGTTAAATGAAAATAAATTATATGTATTTTCCAAGTGGAAAAGACTAAGGTGATATATAAGTCATAAATAGTGTCTACATTTCCTACCTTTACTCTAATAATTAAATTACTAGTTTAAAGAAAATGGAATGCATACCTGGGTGTGTATAACACACCTTGCCTTTGCCTAAGTCCAACTTGAGTGATTTTCTGGTGACTGACCTAAAACCAAGATCATGTTATAGTATATAATCAATTAATATAAATTGAAATTGAAATCATTGAAATGATTTAATTTGAAAGAGAGTAAGGTTTAGGAGTATATCTATGTATCAATGTAACTGTCTTGCCTATTGGAAATTTGATTTGAAATATATATCATTATAAATTATTAGAATTGAGATTAGGATAAATACAAAATATGTAAATTTCATATATATAAATAGATAGAGAGATATTGGAGGACACATGCCCCCAACCTTGAAAAAAATGTGAGTTATTGCATGATAATGATATTAGCTCAACTGTGCAACCCAATCATATATATAACCTGGTGACCATGAGTTAACCAAGTCAAATCACACTATAAAACTTGTGAGGTTGGATGATGTATTCAAGTTCAACCATTAAACTTGGAAATATTGAGTGATTTGATCACTTCAACCATACCAAAAGTGAACCAACTACTATAGTAGATTGGATCCATACAGTTTATAAAAGTCCAACTTTGTAGGTGATGATAGTTCATGAAAGTGTTTAAAATATGAAATTGATTTTATTTTGTAAGTTACATGTTATTTTCATAGCATATGCACCTTAGATATGTCTCATAGTGAAACTATGTATAAAAATGGTACCAATGTATAAAATTCTACCACAAATGTGTATCTAAACCATATAACTATGAATTTGGCCAATTTTAAATTATGTAAGTGTGGAGAACATGTTTTTTAAACATGGACCCTATATAAAATAAAATAAAAAAATGATGTAAGTTCTAATGCGGAGGACATGTTTCCAAAACATGCCCCCACTATAATCTAAAACTAAAAACTAGTGTAAGTATCGAGAACATGTTTCCAAAACATGCCCCTAGTGCCATTTGAATATAAGAATTAGTGTAAGTGCCAATTTGAAGGACATGATTCCAAAACATGTCTCCACTATAATATATGTATGTTATATATTTAATAAGTGTAGATAACATGTTTCCAAAACATTCCCCTACTAAATCTAAAATTGTGACAAATGTGGAGAACATGTTTTCATAACATGCCCCCACTATAATATAGGTAATATAAATTCTAAATAAGTGTAGAGAACATGTTTCCAAAACATACCCCCACTATAGTCTAGGTATGATAAATATTGAATAAGTGTGGAGAACATCATTCTAAAATACACCTCCACTATAATCTGCGTATGTTAAATACTAAATAATTTTGGAGAACATGTTTCCAAAACATGCCCCCATAGTAATATTAATTTATAAATAAATGTGTAAGGCATGACTCTATAGCATTCCCCGACTAGTATGCCCCCCTTTTTTAGGTGAGGGAAATTAGAAATCGGTAGTTCTATTACCTCAAAGGATAATATAACCATGCAAACTATGAATTTACCTTGTATCATATAGAGGGAACATGTCTAAGTAGATATATCATTGAAGCATGACAAATATGATCACATAAAGTCCTAAACTAAATGATATAGATCATGGAAACTTCTAGATAGTAATATTATAATCACAAAAATCAATTAATCATATACAAAAGAGCACTCAAAATAAAATCAAATGACAATGGTCCAAGAATACCTTTAAAAAAGGGGTATGTTTAAATGTTGCATAATTAAAGGGAAATTACTTAGTAAACTATCCACAAAATCAATAATGACATATTCAAATTTCAACATACAATAGATAATGACATATTCAAGTGTCAAAGAGACACACAGAGGCATGGGGGGTGCAAAAAATGGAGCATATTTAAATTCTCAAGAAATCAAGATAATAATAATGCAATACACTAAAGTAATTTCATAAGTGAAAGCATAAAAAACCAACATAAACATATTTTGATCTAGGAATTTGACTCAAGAGAAGATGGTTAGTATGGGGTTAGTTTCAAAATGAAAACAAAATGAAAGAAACACATTAGCTAGCATAACATCTCTAGGCCTAGACACTAGGGAGAGCTTAGTTAAAAAACATGAATAAAACACAAAACTAAAATTCATAAGAAACCCTATTTTACCTTCCTTGGATGCTCCAAAATGTTTATTGTAGTGGCTTTCTCAGCTTATGCTCATGAAGTCCTTGGCAATGGAATCTTGGCTACCTCCATCTCTCCTTGGCACCTTTGACTTATGGCTTCACTTGGCTTGGAATAAATTTGGCATGGTAACACTAGTTGCATTAATCTCTTAAAACCAATTATTCATTTAAATTTGCATAATCATGTCTTAAAATTCATATGGTGAGGCCTCCTATTTATAGATTTTTGAGAATGTCTAGAATCAACCTAAACCATCCATCCTAAGATTAAGATGTGTTGTTGAGGATTAATTTAATTTTTGAAATTAAGTTTATAATTATATTCATCATGACATTATAATAATGGGCAATTAAGATGCATGGAGATCATCATGGAAGGCATTGATGAGGCATGGAGGGCATGAATCTTGATATTTGTGGCATTTATGTCCTAGGGATGTCTTCCTAAGAAATGAGGTTACCTAATGATACATATATTCAAAATTCATTTATAAAAAAAGTATTCAACAAGTTTTCATGGAATTTTTTATTAGGCCTTGATTTGGGTTAATTATCTTGTAAGCATGATTAAGCACTTTGTGCACAAATTGATCAGAATGCCTTGTTATTGGTCTAAAATTTGAATAGAATAAAATTAGAAGTCATTGTTAGATGCATTGGATCCATTATCCCATTTAGTATTTTTTCAACACCAAATAACAAAGACACATGTCTCATGCAATATATTTGATAGAAAAGAGCAATCAAGGGCACCCAAGTGTAAAATTAGCATTTTGACTTGAAATAATCTGATAAAAGTTAGTTGCTTCATTAATTTAATTTACCCATTTAATGATATCATGGCCAAAATTGGCACTTGAATATATCAATTTCAAATCTTTTTATGTATTTTAGCATTTTAGGCCAAATTGTGCACTTTACTAGAAATTGGTCAAAAGCCTAGTTGGAGGTTATTAGTGGTGAGTCTTAGGTGTCTATAATTTTCCCCTATTTTGGAAGGCATTGTAAGCTATAAGCATAGTAACATATTCTAAAATAATGAAAATGTCCTATATGCCTACAACTATAATGATGATAAATTAATTGTATGATGCCCCCTCGAGGGAATGGTTGGCACAAGTAAGTCGGCAAACGGTCCCTCAAAAAGAAAGAAGAAAAATGAGGGGACCAAAGAAAGGAAAGATGATGGAGTGAAAACATGATTATAATGAAAAATTATTCAAAGTCATTAATAATGCAAGTGGGATGGTGTATAATGATTTTCCCAAAGGTGGTTATAAGCATTATACCTTGATAGTGACAATGTGGTATGATAACACAATGGTTTTTCTAAAGGTGGTTATAATCATTGAGAAGATGGAGCTGCCCCAGTTAGGATATAAAAACAAGAGAATATCATGCCCTTGTATAGGAAAAAAGATTAAAGTGGTGACAACACAATGATTTTCCCAAAGGCAGTTATAATAATTGAGAAATGCAAGTGGGATTGTGTACAATGATTTACCCATAAATAGTTATAAGCATTGGACCTCAATTATGGCAAACATGATAATCTTGGTTGAGGATGATGATAAATTAATGCATAGGGTAATGATGAATTTAAATAATCTACTAGTAGGGAGATGCACATCTAAACTAATAAAGGTTAAAATTCTTTTATGGTTAATTACTTTATTTGGGATATGATTGGGATTAAATCATCATGTTAGTGCTAAAGAGATGCTACCATTATTGAATAGACTTATTAAATTTGAATTTTTTTATAGCACATGTTGGTCAGCATCATCGTATAACATCATGAGGACTTGGCCAAAATATGCATGAGGACTGACTCCTCTAATCCAATACTCAATAGAAAATAATGCACTAATGATAGAAACCATGATAAAAATGTAAACATATGAAAATGGATAGATTCAAGTATAAGTATGGGCAAGCAATCACCCAATGAACATACATAAACTAAATCAAGGCAATAATGATGAAAGCAAACAAACATGCACACAAATAAAACAACAAAGAAACACTCAAAATAAACCATGCAAATAGTGCCCCTATTAAATAAGTGCCAACCTTAACAAACAAAAAAAATGGGGGAAATAGAAGAAAAATAATGGGGTGGTTGAGCTATTTCCATATACACCAGGCAAGTAGATGCTACCTACATAGTTCCAGGGATGTAATATCCAATTAAAATTTTTAGGCCAAATGTAGTTCTCCCAGGGAATGGGAAGAGTTTGATAACTGATGAAAATAAATAGAATGGATGTGATAGAAGAATAATAATATTCTTTAAAAATGGAAAGTGCATGAGAGAAAAGGCAAAAAAGGATGGGGAAACTAAATGACAAGTGATGTGCTTGTAACTTAGTAAGGATTCCCAAAATCCTTAAGGCAAAGAAGTGGTCAATGTTTTTGTTCTTTTCTAATGATTTTTCAAATATTTTTAGAATTATTTTGGAGTGTCTCAACTCAATAGAGAATGATGAGATACTAAATATTTCAAGCTTGAAAAATGGTGAGAGTGTTCAAACTTAAGGTTGCTCACAAAATGGCAAGATTGTGACTTAGGTTGCTTGTAAAATGGTGAGAGCATTCAAACTTAGGTTGCTCACAAAATCGTGAGAGTGTGGTGGAAAGGGTGATTGAGTTGACCTCAAAAATTATCGATCATTGCCTACATAGTCCCAAAGTAAGACCTCAAGTCACTATAGTTTCACCCTTATAGCAGAGAAATTTGACTAGTGTAGTAGTCAATTCAAATAAAGTAGACACAATTGGTAAAAAGGCATAATACGACATAGGAAGTGGCAAGTTAGTACATCAAGGCTTAATGTTGCCCCTAGTTTTCCCATAAGTGGTTATAACCAAGACACAATGGCATAGATCAATGTTATTAATCTACCCAAAGATGGTTGTAATTAGTATCAAGACTAGTGGTAAGAAAGGAATAACAAATGAAAGATGCAACTGCCAAAATTTATATCACACTACTCCAAAATATGATCTCTATTTGAAGTGATTGAACCAACTAATGAAAATAATCAAATACCTAGATGCTAAAAATGTGTAATGAATGGCAAAAACCAAAGTCAAATGGGTTAGGCTTTAAAATATACTAGGCCGATAGGTTAGAAGCAAAAAGAGAGATATGGATAAGAGGATGGATAAGGATGATATTTATACAAAGAAGAATAGTGATAAAATGGCATAACTAAAATGGTCATCACAGAAAATACACCTTAGTGCTCAATCAAAGTACCACTTGAGATGAATAATATTCATCAACTTAGGAAGTTCATCTTCATCTGGTGCGGTAAACATGTATGCTCCTAATCCATAATCTACAGTAATGATGAAAGTCCCTATCTAGTTTTGTTTGAATTTCTCTTTATGCTTCTTCTCAACCATGGTATTCTTTTGGTTTTATTTAAGAAAAAGATCACCAAGTTTAAATGTTTGATACTTAACATGCTAACTATAGTGGCCTTTGAGTCATTTTTGATATGCCTGAAGATTGTTGAGCATGACTGTACATTTCTCATCAAGTAGGTCTTGCTCTTATAGGTCAGCTACTCAATAGTCATGATCATCTAGGACATGCTTGTAATAGATTTGTAGTGAAGGCAATTTGACCTTAAAGGGAAGGATGGCTTTAGTACCATAAACAAGTGAGTATGGAGTGGCTCCTATGGGGGTACAATGATTGGTATGGTATGCCCAAAGGTTAGGGATATATGCAAGTGCCAGTCATGATTGGCATCATTGACAATATTTTTGAGACTATTACCAATGGTTTTATTGGATATTTGAGGGTAATATGTTGTATAAAAATGTTATGTGATTTTATATTTAGTACATAACTGATCTACATCCTTGTTATTGAATGATCCTCTATTATCAAATATAATTTTAGAGGGGATACCATAATGCAAATGAGATGGTTGAAGTTGAATTTGTAAATTTCCTTTCTAGTCATGTAAGTGAGGGGTATAGCTTCAACACACTTAGTGAAATATTCAATGGCAGTAAGGATATGTTTATGGCTATCAAATGAAGTGGGGTTGATATTTCTAATGAGGTCAAGTCCCCATGTAGAAAATGGTCATGGTGTTAACATCAGTTTCAAAGTTTCTATGGGGGCATAAATTAGATTAGCATGCCATTGACATTTGTCACAATTCTTTACATATGTAGCATCATCTAGGTCCATTGTGGGCCAATAATAACTATTATGTAAGATATTTTTGGATAGGATTGCCCCACTAGAATGAGCTCAACATGCTTCTTCATGAACTTCTCTTAATGCTAGTGTAGAATCCAACAAAGTTAAACAAATAAGTAGATTTCCATAAAAACCATGATGCTAAAGGGTGGATCTGAGTAGAGTATAACAAGTGGAATGATGAATGAGGGCTTTGGTTTGTTTTTAAGATAGGTTAGGTGGTATAACTTGGTCATAACTTTATTTTTAAAGGCCTGAGTAGTAGATAGAACTATGACCAACAATATCATAAATCAGTGCAATGGTTGAAGGTTCATGAGCTAGTGCTGACAAATTCTCAATGAAGAACTGATACTCTCTAGATTTATCTATTTGTCTAATCAGAGAGCCAAAGTAACTATGGCATCTGTAGTTCTGTTACTAGCCCTTGGTATGTTCTCAAACTGTATGTTGGCAATTTATTGCTTAAGAGTGTCAACCATAGCTTTATATGGAACCAACTTGTCATCTTTGGTCTAAAAATGATCTATGACTTGATTAATGGTTAACTAAGAATAAACATAAACTTGGAGATGAGATATGTTCCAATGTACTAATTGTCAAAGACATACAACAAGTGATTCATACTCAGCCATTTTATTTGTACAAAAAAAAGTTGATTCTGAATGATTTAGGGATTAAATCCCCTATGGTGTAATAAAAAATAGGCCTACTCTTGATCCATGTGTAGTAAATGAACAGTAAAAATACATCTGATAGGGATTCTCCTCAAGGGGTGTGTCAATGATGATCATTATGGAATCATTAAGAAATTTAAATATGAGTGGTTGTGTGTCTTTGAGAGGTGCTTCCACAAATTGATCTATAAGAACTTGTCCTTTGATTGCCTTTTGATTGACATACTCTATTTCAAACTCACTGAGAATCATGATCCATTTAGCCATTCTATCTTAAAAAGCTATTTTAGATAGTAGATACTTGAGCTGATCTACTTTTGAAATGACCATGGTCTTATTATTCAACATGTAAAGGCGTAGTTTTTGAGCTACAAAGACCATGGCTAGACAAGCCTTTTCAATAGGTGTATTTCTATGTTCATATGTAACCAAGGTATAGCTTAGGTAGTATAAAACATGATATTTTCCATTGTCATCATGTTGAGCCAAGAGTTCCCCCAAAGCATTGTAGGTAGCTAATAGATATAACAAGAATGGCTTTCCTAGCATAGGGGGTAATAAAATAGGTAGATTAACAAGATATTCTTTAAGTTGTTGAAAATTTGTTTGGCAGTGATCATCCCAATGAAATAAAACTCCCTTCTTTAAAAGGTGTGTAAATTGATGGCACTTATCTGCTAACTGAGATATGAAGCATTGGATTGACTAGATCTTACCCTACAAACTATGGAGTTTCTTTAAATTGGTTAGTGGTGGCATTTGAGTTATAACATGGAATTTAGCTAGATCAACTTTAATACCTCTATGAGACATGATGAAGCTAAGTAAGTTACCTAAATATACACTAAACACACATTTATTTGGATTGATTCTAACTTTTTACTCCCATAATCTTTCAAATATCTTATGCAACACTACTGGATGGTCAGTCCTAGTTTTATATTTTCTTAATATGTCATCGATAGAGTCTTCAATAATATCATGCATCATATCATGAAATATGATAGTCGTGGATCTTTGATATGTATCTCTAAAATTCTTAAGGCCAAATTACATTACCTAATAACAAAATGTTCCCCATGGAGTGGTGAGCAATATTTTATGTTGGTTTTATAGTGTTATTTTGATATGATTGTATCCTAAAAAGCCATCCATGAGTGAAAGCATTTCATAACCTACCATGGATTTGATGATCATTTCAATATTAGGCAATGAAAAATCATCTTTAGGATAAGCTTTGTTGATGTCTTGAAAATTAGTACATATTTTGATCCCTTCAAGATTTTTACGAATAGGTACCACATCAGAGATCCATTCTGAGTAGTCAATAGACCAAATACATCCTGCTTCTAAGAGTTTTTCCAACTTTTTCTTTACCAATATAGTAATGTGAAGATGCATATTACATAGTTTTTATTTTACTAGTTTAGCATCAGGATTATCCACAAGTTGGTGTAAAACCAAGGTGTCTAAACTTGGCATGTCAGAATAGGCCCATGTAAAGATATCTACAATTTGTCTCTATAGAGTTGTAAAGACTTCATGTTCCTCCTTAGTGGGGGATGTGCCTAGTTTTATCCATTTTAGGTCTGATGGAGTCTTGATATTTACCTCTATTGTATCTTCAACTAGAAGGGTAAAACCATCTTCTAGGATAGTAAGAAACAACTTGAACTATTGGATTATGTCAGGGTCCTTCATTAGGACTTGCTCTTGAACTTCTCCTAGGCATGATGAATCTAAGACCCCTAATGGGAGATATAACCATGTGATAAAAATAGTTGGAAATTCTTGAAGAATTTGATCAAATACTTGTTATTTCTCAAAGCTAAGATTAGATCCATAGGGAAGCTCATCATTGGTGGTCTCCTAGTCTAAATTTGAAGAAGAATCAACACCCCAATCTAATGGTGCTTGAAATAGGTTTTCACCACTAGACTAGCCTTTATCTCTACTTTTTCCCTAGTTAGAAAGTGCCTTAAAGAGGTTTACACTTTAGGACCTCAATTTTTCACTTATTCATTTTTGGCTAAGGGTGTTCACTCACTCTCCAAAATAGGCTATGAGAATCCTGACTTGTGATCTCCCAATAGAGCATTGTCTCTAAGGCCTAAAAAGGCATAAAATACCTCATCATTATGGAACTCATCAATTGGTAGACTAAATTCTTGTTGGTCCCAATATATCAGTTGGGGATAATATAATGGAAATGGGTTGTGATGAATGGCCAGGGTAAGGGTACAAATGGCATTATTATCAAATAGGGTGGTTTCAGCTAGGTCATCAAAGGTGAGGCTATGACCAAACTCTACTTTGCTATCAGCATCATGATCACTAGTCACTGGTGATGGAGTTTGAATAAGATATGTGGGGTCACCCCTAGATGGTTTAAATCTAAGTCCATAAGGTCTTTCATACTTAGTCATGGAAATTGGCTTGATGGTTCCTTGTTGATTCAGTCTAAGGCCTCTTCCTTCATAATTGTGATGCTCCATGATCCTATTGGGAATAGGATACTTTTTATTTTTATAACAATCAGCTTGTTTTTCATTGTATAACCATGATTAATCCCCTTCAAGAGGGTCAGGTTCTAGGTAGATGTTGGTATAAATGTGACAGGTCCCTTATCTTTGTTCTTTTACTACCAATGCATATGTGGAGTGACTTTAGGTCACCCAAAGGTTTTCAGATTCTAAGGAAGATTGGTAATATGAAATGTATCATGGGTCACATACTCTCCTGATCCATTATCTAAAATGGTGAAACGATTAGAAGCTTCAAGAGGTGGCATGTGGGAAATGGAATCTACAGCATTAGGATATATGCAATTATCCGATGAAGGATCAATAAGTATAGCCTTTCTTTTATCCTGCTTAGAACTTGGATTCATGCCATACTGATAATTGTAGCTTTGAAATTTAGCCTCAAGATGTTTGTAGTGTGCATATGGGTGTAAATCTCCTGGAATATTCATTTTCATCCCTGAGTGGGAAAGTTGATACATTGTATAGCATTGATGAAACTACATAAATATCATGTAACCAAGGCCTGCCTAAAGCATATTGTATGATAACTCAAGATCAAGCACATGGAAAAGTGTATCATGGGTCAAAGGCCTAATGATAATTGGAAAACTAATGGTGCCTTATGATTCTCTTTCCTGATTATCATAGGCTTTGATGGTTATCATTTTTGGTTGGAGATCTGTCATTGTGTACCCAAGAAGCTTGATGAGTTTTAGAGACACTATGTTGAGGCCTGATCCATTATCTATAAGAACACATTTCACTTTATGTCACTTTATATAAACTTATATGTACAATGGGTTATTATGGAGTGGGACAAGGGAAGACATATCACTTTGGTTGAATGTGACTTATTGGGTTGGAACTAAGTGTCCAACCAAAACTTAATATTTATTAGAGGATATGTTACTATCAATAATGGATTGGGTCAAAAACTCATTCAAGATGTTCTTTTGAATTATTGACATTCACAAAAAATATAAAATATAAATTTGTGATAGTGTCTTCTATAATTGCTCCACAATATCAAACTTCTTGTCTTGGTCAGGAGTGAATGATTTATTATGAGGCGAAATGGTTGGTTGGATGATAGGCAAAGTGGCATATGGTTGTGGGCCTGGGATAGTAATATTTGACCTCTAAGTTTTGATTACACAATCAAGATTAAATACCAGACCATTATTGCTAACAAATTTTGGGAATGGTGTGGGACTAGACATGATAAGTCTCGATTGTCGGTGTACTTGTATGTGGTCACATGGTAAGGACGAGTTATCGATATAAGGTCTAAAAGGAGAAGTCTTAGTTTGTTGGTTTACCTATATGTACTCCTAAGTTAAAGAAGGATTATCCATGTAATTTGGTTTAATGTTATTGTTTAGTAATGATCTAGGTTAATTAGTGTTTGGTCTAGGATTAATGGATATGGTATTAACACTACCCCATGTAATATGACCTATAACTCTATTGTAGTCATGTGCAACTACATGGTATGTTTATTGGTTGTTACCATTATAACATTGGTTTTGAAAATTATTCTATCATTATTATTCTACTATTGATTTTTCTAGTTTGGCCTTTGATTTTGATATTGTTGATTTTACTATTGTACTGGTCGTTGTTGTCGTTGTTGCTAATTATTCTAGTAATATTGATTGCTATGTTAGGGAAAGGGGTTTTGATAAATCCCAAGAGTTTTATTGGAAGTGGAAGCACCATTATCCAATGTTATCTCCCCATTCTCCAACATAGTCTCAATTAAATGCTTGATTTGGACACATATTCATAGATTATGCTTGTTGACTCGATGATAGTCATATAATTTGTTTTCATGATACCAATCAGGATAAGGAATGATTTGTAGATAATGCTTTGTTATAGGCCAAATAATCAGATTATTGGTAGTAATATTGCAAAATATAGACTCCATAGGTTCTCCTAGGTCACTAAAGACATGATGTGTAGGTATGGTTCTCCTAGGAGGGGTTTGCAATGGTAAAGGCTATTGTATTTATTGTGTAGGTCTTGGTTATTGTGCTTGTGAAATTGGTTGGAGAGGTTTTTGAGTAGGAGTAAGATAAAAAGGTAGTTTAAATTATGTTTTCACCATTTGTACATGATGAGATTCAGTTACTCCATTTCCCACAACATTTCTATTTCAATTGAATTGCTTCGATCTTTCTTAGTTATTGGTATGTGTCAGTTGTGATGTTTGCACTTGAATGGGATGTTAATGTTGGTCATTTCATTGATTGATACCTTGATTTTGATTAGTTGAATTAAGCTTGATGACTCCTTTATTAATGAGTGCTCACTCAATCAACAAGCCTTTGTTGATGATTTCCTTAAAAGTATGTGCACATTGTAGTTCTAGATGATAAGCTATCTCACTATGCAAACTTTTGGTAAACACATTGACTAATTGTTTATCTAGTAAACTATGGGTGAAGTGGATTACAAGGGCTCTCCATCACAGTAGATAACTTGTAAAACTCTCACAAGTCTTTTATTTTTCTTGCATTAAGTCCACTAATGAAATATCATGCTCAAGATTATAGGAAAAGTGTTGCATAAACTTATCAAAAAGATCATCAAAATATATTACTAAATTTTTGGGAAACTTTAAAAACCATTCCAAGGATTGTCTAACCAAGCTCCTTTGAAACAATAGTAAAAGGTATATGTCACTATATGCCATTAGTTGACATGTAATAAAGAATTTAGTTAAATGGGCCTTAGGGTCACCTTTCCCTTTGTATTTGTCAAATTTTGTTGGTTTGTATCCTTAAGGAAATGGTATCTACAAATAATCCATGTTGAATGGATAAGAAAAAACATCATCTGATTTGAAATTTTTAGTCTATTTCTCATCTTGAATGGTAGCAATTGCATCCTTCATCTGTTGTAATTCTTGGGATATGAAACTAGAAGGAACATTGATTTGAGGGAGAATATTGGTTTGGGTGAATGGTTGGGAGGTCATAAGTGGGACACTTTGACCAGGGTATGATGTAAATACCTATTGGGGTATATTGTTTTGGTGGGGGAATAGACCAAGAATATGCATATATGGATTAGGATGTACTTGAAATTGCACATTTGGTTATGTGATATTTTGGTTTGGGTTGGTGATAAAGGTTTGACTTAGAGGATTTTGTGGTTAAGATGGAAGGATATAACTATACTATGCCTATTATGGTTGAAAAGGGACATGCAACCAATTAATCTAACCTTGTTGTTGAGTGGGAACTTGTGGACCAAGACCTTGTCACTAAATTTGTGGCACATTTTGAACCAACAATTATCTAGTAGGTATGTGAGAAACATAGAAACATCCTTGTTGCATGAATCCTTGTAGAGAAGTGAAAATAGGTTATATATTTGGCATCTATCACTGACCAATATTTACATGTTGTTAACTAGTCATTACTTGGTTTTGGATTAGCATATTAGTCTGTGACTGAAGAGGTATGTTTGTTGTTACCTAGTGAGGTGAAACATTAGTTGCCCCTGATTAAGGTGGCAATGTATTTGTCCTCTATTGTATCGATACACTAGATAGTGCATGCTAATATGGAATACTACTCATTACTTGTTGAGGAGGAGTAGGATTCATCACATTCTATTATTGAGGTGTGACATTGGTCATTGTTTGATTACCTAATCCCATAGGTTGTACACTTGAGGAAGCAACCAGTTAAGGTTGTGTTATAGAAACTCCTATTCCCTGGTATGATGATCTACTCATAGGATTAACTATAGGCACATGTTTTTGGCTAGTTGGTTATGTGTTAGTACCACTTTGATTTAGATTAGACATTCTTTTCACATTGTCCACTATGTTTGGTTCACTATTTTTTGTAGAGGCTGAAGACACTTCTTCAATAATAGGCATATCTATCAAGTCATCTATTGAAGTGGTTTGTATGAATGGGCAAAAACTCAGATTATCTTGTCTAGTTAACTCGATCAACACTCCTATTGAAAGAACTAGGTCAATAAGAGGCTTACTCACCAGGTTCATCTGATTGAAATTATATGCTAGATTCAGGTAGGTTTGATATACTATCTGCATTTGGTTAAAGTGATCTTCCATGATGTTTTTTCCTTG
Organism: Torreya grandis; assembly: GCA_037957365.1. NCBI lineage: Eukaryota > Viridiplantae > Streptophyta > Pinopsida > Cupressales > Taxaceae > Torreya > Torreya grandis. The sequence continues at coordinate 87,111 of JARHVA010009250.1, read as the reverse complement.
ATTAGATATATTAAGGTCTTGATACATTATTTGGAATAGAGCCACAAGATTTATAGAAGAATCATATTGATCATAAATGATATTATGGGGTACTCTTACTATACTTGTTAAATTTTAATGGGGGAAGTTTGCTAGAAACTTGGCCCATACCTCTATAGCTCTAACCAAAATCTTATCTTTATTCTCTAACAAATGTCACTCAAATAAAAATGGATCATATGTTGAAGCTTTATTAGTAGAATATGACTATTGAAGAACTCGTTTATCCACTATGTGTATTGTAGCTAAGTATTGTGTGGTTTGTTCTTGGTCTTGTTCTAAATAAGGTGGTGTGTTAACCAAATAGTTAGCCAAGAGATCTTGGTTTTGTGCCTGTGATTGAGTATTATAAGAGGGATAAGAATCCATGTCATAAACAATATTATCCATGTAGGGGTCTTGCACCATTTTTATTTGTACCATCACATTAATAATCTCTAGATTGTACATGAGTCCACTAAGAGTGTAGAAATACATGTTGGGATCCATAGGCAATGTTTTGTGATAAAAGGTCAAAGAGTTCTACAAACTCTAAAAAAAATAAAATATAAAAAAAATGATGTTCCAACTCGGTATAAATTCATCAAAGGGATCAAAAGGTTTATGTAAATATTTGTGAGGAAATAATCTAGTGTGAAGTATCTAACATTTCACTGTTCACATAAAGATAAGAAAGTAAATGGACCAAAAATTTAAATGCCAAACTATAAGGTTAAAGTGTTTAAAATCAATCTAATCTAGAAATTTAAAAGTTGATAGGTCTTTTGGCCAAATGTGACATCAAAACCTAGGCTCAAACAAGGCATGCGCTAGGACTCTTAGCCAAATGGTATCAAAAGCTAGACTTTGAAATAGATAAAAGTTTTAATCTAACAGATTTGAAACAATTCTAAAAAACACTAGGCATTTGATTCTTGGACATGAACTTGATCAACTAGGTATAAGGTATGAAATAAAAGCCACTTTAGAGATAGTTTATTTTCTCATAAATAATGGTATAAAACTTGGTTCTTTTGACAAATAAGCTAGACAAAAGTGAATAGTAAAACTATGCTAGACAAAAGATCACCAAATTACACATGGATTAGTCTAAAAATTTAGGAACAAATTTAAACTCTCTACAAGAGGGTCTATGAAACAATATTTGAATTTTTTTGAGCAACATAATGATGCTACACTATCAAAAATGTGTGACAAAAAAGTTTTTTTAAAAAACTCTCTAAGGCAAAGATAATTTCCCATAATTTTGATAGCATAATAGTACTATTTTTGACTCAAAATATTGTGGTGCATAGACTCAAAGTGCAAGTGTTTAGCACAAAATGGCTTAAGTCTATCAAGTGGTGATAATTATCTTGAGTCTAAAATAACCTTCAACCCAATTTGGAAATTGAACCTAAGTTCCCTCAAGTTTAGTGAAAATGGTGAACCCACTTAACACATAAACCCTATGAACTTATAAAGGTGAAATTTTTATTTTAAATTATAAGTGAAGGCCTTAAACAACTTTGGTAAAGGTCTAGACTCAATTAGGTAGCATAACTACAATAAAGTGGATGATATGACTCCCAAGCTTTTGAATAACTTTGAACAAGGTAAATTGATATTTTCACATGGGCAGCGTAACATCTCTTTTTTCAAATAAAAATTAGGACTGTGTTTTGTTTGAATCATTTGTTTACACTAAGTTTTGACTTCAAACAAGACTTTAATCTAGGACAAGACCAACTAATTAATCACTCTTAGATCCTAAACTGATAAGGTTACTTGTTATTATTGGAATCCATAAATATACATCATTTGAGAGGATTTTAAGTGTTCATCCAAAAGTAAATGTGCATTATATATTAGGGTTTTTACACCCCCACCCCTTCTCTCAAAATAGAAGTACTATGACATAGACCTTAAGGCATACCTTGCACCAATAATACTTTCATGACAAGTGGGGATTTGTCTAGGATCTAACAAGTTTTTGAATATTCAAGGGGAATCAATTGCACAATGACTTTCATGCCAAACAATGTAAAATAAAATCATATATTTTGGATCCATATCACTTGGCTTGTTGGAAAAAGGTCTAGTCCTTTTTACAACCACTATATCCTATTGTTCACTCAGTGTAGTGCGATGTCCAAAGTGCCACTACATCCCATGTGCAACTCCAAAGGAGTAAGTGAAGTCAATGTCAGGAGATGAAACCTCAAGTAAAAGCTTCTCTAAAGAACTCATGGGAGGTGAAGAAGTCCCCCTCGCAAGCCAATTTTGCATAACAATAAATAAAGAATGAAATAGAAACACTTTAGGGTAATTTTCAAGGTCACCCAAACTTTGACGAGTTTTTAGGGAGTGCTTTAGATGACTTTTTTATAAGCCTTGGACTAGGATACTTGAAATAGGAATGGTGCTTTTGGTTCTAAGGGTTTCCTAAAGGGGATAAATAGAAGATCATACACACAACATCCCTCTTTTTTCCAAACAAAGATTTAACACAAAAAACTAAGTAAATACAAAAACTTAGAAAGGTGAGTTCATTTTTAAATCCAAATGGAAAATGAGGTGGTGTTCATTTGACCCTTGGTCTTAGTTGTAACTTTAAAAACTAATGCTAAAAAATCACTTAAGCACCTAAATATTACTTTAAGCACCCAAAATAATGTTCCTAATTCATTTTAAGCATGCAAAAGGTGATCTAAACATGTTTTTAGAAAATTTCAAGCTTGGTCCTGTAATAAAAATGTTAGCATATCCTTTAGCCTTGAAGCTCTTTTAGGTTTAAAACAATGAACTTTAAAAAAAGAGTTCTCAGGTCTATGTTTTAAGAAAAACACAGTGACCGACATTGGTTATATAACCGATGATGGTTACAATTGCTAACTGATGACAGTTATCTAATCAACATCAGTTATACCAATGTGACCAATGATAGCTATGCAACTAATATCAGTTTTACTAATTGACATCAGTTAAGCTATCTAATTGATGTCAGTTTACTAACTGATGTGAGTTTCTATGTAAACCTTTGATAAAGAAAAATGGCAAAACAAAGTTAAAAAATCAATTTACAAGAGTTTTAATAATCCAAATGAAGATTTTAAAGATGAAAAATGATATTCTTCATGTGTGGGATGTGTCTAGTCCCACCAAGCATGTCATATGTGATCCAATAATTTGACTCAAGAGAGGATAAATAATATGGGGTTAGTTTCAAAATGAAAACAAAATGAAAGAAACACACTAGATAGCATAACATCTCTAGGCCTTGACACTAGGGAGAGATTAGTTAACAAACATGAATAAAACACACAACTAAAATGAGAAAAAAACCCTCTTTTACCTTCCTTGGATTCTCCAAAATGCTTGTTGTGGTGGCTTGCTCAGCTTGTGCTTAAGAAGTCCTTGGCAATGGAAGCTTGGCTACCTCCATCTCTCCTTGGCACTTTTGGCTTGTGGTTTGTCTTGGATTGGAATTAATTTGGCATGGTAACACTAGATACATGAAGATTTTAGAACCAATATTACATTATAACTTTGCATAATCATGTCTTACAATTCATGTGGTGAGGCCTCCTATTTATAGATTTTTGAGAATGTCTAGAATCAACCTGAACTATCCATCTTAAGATTGAGATGTGGGTTGAGGATTAATTCAATTTTTTAAATTAATTTTATAATTATCCTCATCATGACATTGGAATAAGGGGAAATTAAGAGGCATGGAAGGCATTGATGAGGCATGGAGGGCATGAATACCAATATTTGTGGCATTTATGGCCTAGGGATGTCTTTCCAAGAAATGAGGTCACCTAATGATGCATATATTCACAATTTATTTCTAAAAACAATTATTCAACTAATTTTCATGGAATTTTTTATTAGGCCTTGATTTGGGTTAATTAGCTCTTAAGCATGATTCAACACTTTGTGCACAAATTACTCAAATTGATTAGAATGCCTTGTTATTGGTCCAAAATTTGACTTAATTGGAATTAGAGGTCACTATCAGATGCATTGGATCCATTATCCCATTTATGATGTTGTCAAAAATAATTAACAAAGGCACATGTCTCATGTAAGATATTTGATAGAAAAGAGCAATCCAGGGCACCCAAGTGCAAACTTGGCATTTTGACTCGAAATGATTTGATAAAAGTTAGTTGATTCATATATTGCATTGCCCCATTTAATGATACCCTAGCCAAAATTGGCACTTGAATATATCAATTTCAAATATTTTAATGTGTTTTAGCATTTTAGGCCAAATTGTACACTTTGGTAGAAATTGGTCAAAATCCTGGTTGGAGGTTATCAATGGAAAGTTTTAGGTGTCTACACATATCATACTAGATTATGGATATATGTATTAGCAAATAATGTGAATACATATCATATCAAGTACATTATGAAATATATAAGCATGGATAAAGGCATGTATAAGTATATATATGAGCTCAAACATGATAATGTAAAGTGACTATAGAATGATATAACATGGGTTTATTGTGATCATATAGGTGTATGCCCCCAACATCCTTGTGATGTGAGTAGAGGGAAAACCCAACATCCAAAAGTGAATATATCATAAATTTTTGTATGCTTGTATCACACTTAAAATATGTGTGAACACGTGTATATATAAAATATTGATATGTCATAAACTAACATGGAACCAATAACATATATGACAAGGAGCTAAAAGGATATGTAAATGTTGAACATATTTTAGGATTTCTAAAGTTTTTATAAAAAATTTGGTATTTTTGGAATATGTGAGACCTTGAAACCTCAAGTTAGATCTGTTAAATTTTTTGAATCATGGTTAGATAAGTGGAAATGGTACATGGCATGTTCTTTCTCTTGTTTTATATGTGTAGTATAAGAATAAATGCTATAATTTGGGGTAGGGATCCATATTCCTTCATGAGAAAAATAAATACCTTATTGATTTTGGTCAAATTTTACTTCTATTTGATATAACCAAAGAGTGTCAAACGTATATGCATATATATAGTTTTTTGTAATAACCCAAACCCATGTTTAAATCAATTTAGGAAAACAATCAAGTGGTAGTGTTATGTATCCTAAAGAGTCTTTCCAACTAGCTTTTTTTTGTAAGTCTTTTAGATAAAAACCAAGCTAATGGAAATGTTTTATATTGCAAGTAATTTTTTTGTGTAGGATAACTAGGTTTATGACAAAAATAAGAACCACCCATGAATAAGGTGATTATTAAATCCTTTTGGCATTTATTCTATTTGTTTTTTTTTTAATTTGAAGTATTTTTTGTGAATTATATGCCATTTTCACTTATGATTCATTTTTAAGATAATTGTGTAAAGGATTGTTAGATATTTTATGTTTCTAGTGATCACTAGGTTGTGAGCCTGATTACTTTAGAGATCAAATATAATATTGTGGTCATTGACAAGGTCTTGGATCTTATGCTTTAAGGTAAAACATCTATTCATGGAATGTTTGGGGCCTTGGTGATAGTCATAATAAGCATTCACATCATACACTTTAGGTAGGGGTCTTTTCATATCAACCTCTATAGGATGAGGGAGAGATATGAGAAGATTCTCTACAAGGCATGAGATTAATGAAGTGGGAGACTCAGGTAAGACTGTAAATTATATCCTTGGTGTATTGGATGAGACAAGCCAATTAAGATTTTGTAATCTTTTATTGGTTTTTTTGTGTATTCCTTTGTAATATGGACATCCATATTAAAATTCATAAGTGTAAGAAAACTACCTCCATCATTATGTGGGTATGGTAAATCCTTATTTTCAATCAAGACATTATTCTTGGTCTATTTTATAGAGTTTAACACAAAGGCCACATGTGGTGGCTCTACATTGTTTTCCAAGGTTGTCTCATGTAATTTTCTCATACAAATATCTTTGTACAATAGTGATTTGTGTAACAAATATAAGAGTGTAATTTTATTTATAACATAATTATATGTCTTTGATATTTTTTGCATATACTCATGTTGGTTTTCATGATTTTGAGGAGACATTTATATTGGTGGAATCAATTCTTGAGAAATGATAATCTTTGATAACACATTATTAAAGCCATAGGTAATAATGTTTGCATTGTGTGCTAGATCATTCATAATATTTGGAAAAGTAGCCAATTTTGTATCATTATGGGTATCACACAATGCTTCATATAAGATATTCTTATATCTAGTGATTACTTTAGAAGTTCAAAGCTTGAAATTTTAGGACACATGATGACCAATTTATCAATAAGGCCACCTCCAATGAGGTTAAGTTTAAAAGGTACCTCCTCTATTGTATTACAAGATGAATGTTTAACTGAGATTAAGTGTTGTTTTCATTTTAAAACCTTCTCATTATATTGGTGTATTTGCTTATTTTTTTAAGTGATAGGTCTGATTAAGAAATTATAGTAACAAACCATGGATATAATCATAAATTGGAGCCCAAAATTGAATATAGAGGTATCCATATTGCATATGTTTGTAATAAAATGAAATCTGATTTTTAACTTATATAATATTGTTAAATTATAAATAAAAAATAGATAATCAAGAAACCCTAGATAAATATCTAGGTTTTGGAGATCAGAGTTCAAGTTCAATAAATGTTTAACCCTAAAATATAAATATGGAGAATCTAGGCTTAAATGGGGTAGAGAAATCCTAAGTCACAAGGGTGGTAGACTATATCTAAAGCATTCCAATTAATTTTAAAATTGAGATAAAAATATATCAAATTTATTATGTGAAGCTATGCTAAAGATATAAAGTAAAGCTATGATAAATATTGAAATGATAATGAAAATAATATAGTTGATTCTGATTCTAATACAGATCTAGATTTGGAATAGGTAGAAAGTAGATTAGATCTAGATTCTAGATCCATCGCCTGATTCTAGAAATTATACCTCTATAAACACAAACATTTACATCAACCTAGGATGGTTACATTGATGATATCATCTAACTAATATGTAGGTGTCTAGTATGGATACCTACTAAAATTAGATGTGACCACCTAGGTAACTTTGGTTTCTATTTCACCTTCACTCTAATGTATTCAGATCTGGATCATGGACTATCACTCCTCATCAAATATCAAAACCCTATTTATTAATATTCATATTGGTTATAGGGAAAAGTGTGTTAGTGGTAAATTTTTTTTAAACTTCCTTAAATAGCCCTATATTAATTAATTCTAACTACATATCTAATACTGTAAATAGGATTGTAAACTTATGTAGTTTTCCCCTATGTGTTGGCTTGTGTGTGAATCATGTAATGTGTAATAAGAAAGTACAATATTGACCTAGCTTGTAACTTAGAAAATATGGATTATGTAGTGCTCATTCAATAATTTATACATATGTAAATGTTACTCTTATGACTAACATGGAAATAAGAGAAAATATGGAAGCTTTGCACACTTGAGTGATTGATTGAATGATTTTGATAGGTTTCCTTGTGAGTAGGTAATAAGTTGTTAGGTGAGGAATGAATGTGGATTGATAAATATTTACACAAATCCATTTCAATAACATCTCACATTAAATCTCTTAGGCCAACCATAATAATATGTTTCATTTGTAAATTTTATGACTTTAGGGTAATGGACACTTATGTCATAATAAGACACTTTCATCAATGTATGTGTTTGAATTAGATGCAAGTGCTCAAGTAGTTAGAAAATAGGTGTAGATCCAAGACTTGTTGAAATATAAAATGATAATATTTATAATATTCTAGATAAGATATAAGGTTTGAGTCATTAGAATAACATTGGTCAGACTGAGACATAAGCAACTAGGCATAAAGAGATAGTGTATGTGAGCCTTTTGGAAATGAGAAAATTATATAAGTTTTAGGTACATCATGATATGTATTTTCCAAGTGTACAAGACTAAATTACTATATAATTAAGAAATAGTGTCTACAAACACCATGTGATGGGTATTCTAACTCTGAATAGTATTTATTAACTAGTCATATGAAATGGTAGGTTATGGGAATGACTGATAAATATGTAGAAAAATTGTTGATGTGAATCTTATCAAGGATGTAATGCTAATAATAGATTAATATATCTTATTTTATTATGTAGGTATTGGAAGACCTTAGGTCTTAATTCATTATATTAGGATGATCATATGACTACCATGTTTAGCCTACAAGTAGACCCTAATGTAGGGATAGCAGTAACTTTGTAGTGATGAAATATATTTGAGATTTCCTTTTGTATTTATGGTCATAATTTATTTATATTTTTCCAACTTATTTCCCAAACTTAAACAACCAAATGAATATTTACAGTGAGTAGTAAACTAAAGTGATTCATATCAAGAAAATCAAAAGAGAAAGAAGGGTTGTGCTAAAGGAAGATTTGCCTTGAAATAACAAAGACCAACAAATTTCCTTTATTTATTTTTTATGATAGTTCAAATAAAACTATCATTCATGAAATTATAGTTCTAGACTCAAAATGCCATAAATGCAATGGTGATTATAGGGTAAATAAAATGCGCATATCTAAGAAGTATGTCTTAAAAATGGATACCCACAATAAATTACCTTAAGCACATTTGTTTTCAAAGTAGAAAGAAAATAGAGCATACATAGACAATTTTTGTTAGAATAGTAGAGAGCACAAACTAACAAGATTCATTATAAACACTAATATCAATTTTAATCATTAGAAAAATGAAACCATCTATCATTTATTAAGCTTTATAAACAAGAAGATATGAAAGTAATGAAATAGTGAACAAATTCTTAGAATTCCTCTTTCTATTTGCATTAATATCACAAAATTTATATTTTAAAGGATAGATGAGGGGTAAAACCATATATATAGGCCTCTTTTATGCCTAAGATGGCTACATTGATTAGAAACGAATCTAATACATGACATTTGTCACTAAACAAAAATTCCTCATGTTCTAAATAAATAAAATAATATTCCCTATCCAAAGAGGGAATATTTTTACAATATACTAGTCAAAAAAAGAACATGAAATTCATTGAATAAAAATCCTCACAGATGTTTATCTTGATCCTAAGGTGTCAGGCTGAGATCCTACTGATGTTGATAATGATGGAGCTCTTAATGCAACAGAAGAGGAAAGTGAGACCATAATAGTTGAAGAGGGACTAATTCCCATATTAGCTTAAGAAGAATAAATTCCAAGAGTGGTTGAATAGGAATAAGCTCCTATGGTAACCATTTATGGTTTGATCTTCACTTGCTTCTCAGCTTATATTTGTCTATTCCATACCTAAAAAGCATTTCTTGTAATCATTATCAATCAATTTTAGGTCTATGATGGGTTCCTTTAGTAGTTTGGCAATGAAATCTGACATTGCATCATGTTTAGATAAGAGGAGGATTACCACCTCATTGATTACCACTACCTTCTCTATTATTTGATTAGTAGATGATTCTAATTCCACCATCTCTTATCTAAAGGTTACTCCTTGATTCAAAGCCTATTTCCTAAAATTGATAATGAAATTTTGGAGTTATGCCCTGAAAGCATCCTTGATAATGATGGTACCATCTCTATTTTCAAGGTGTGTGATCTCAATCTCCTTGATTAGAGTTATAATTTTATCACCTAATTGAGTTAGATATTGTCTCAAGGATCTCATATCATCAATCCATTAAATCAAGGTTTTCCTTCTTCCAATGATATAGGACTGAGCAATGCTCAAATCCTCTAAGGGTACTAGGTTTAGTTCCTCAAATTTTTTCATCCTAATCAACTTGACCAAGTCAATTACTTTGTTGTCATAAATCCCATAGGTACTTTTTTACTTAATAATTTTGTTATAGAATTCATCTCCTTTTACTTTATATTCAGCTAGAGTATTCAAATTATCAAACATAACCTCAACTGCCTATTCTACCTTGGTGATAGTCTCTTTTGGTAATGTATCTTTATTTTGTTGTTCTATATCAATTATTCTCTGTTGCATCCCTTTAACCAATAATGTGGCCACATCACATATGCTTCATAGCTGAAAGTGGTTCCTCTACATATTATTGCTACTAGCCAGGCTTAGATTTCTTCTTCTTAGTTAGTAAAAATAAGGTTTATTCTAATTCATATATAATTGACTGATCCAGATGAGTTAATTTTATTTTGGTTAACATTTTCATTGCTTTAGACTCCTTTTCAAATTTTAGTGAGACCTAAGAAGGGTCTACTATAGCCAAATCTTTCCTTTCTATTATGGCCAACTGCATTTCTTTTATCTAGTATTTATCTAAAATATCACCCTGAGGCTAAGTAGATGGTGTCAAATAAAGAGGTCATGTCAATCCTTATAATGTAGATGTTTGAGAATTAACTATGGAGGTGGCCAAGACAAAGGAAAAACTAGGGGATGAGGTGGGAAGTGTTACTTTTTAGGATGACAAAGAACTAGTGCTAGCTGGAGCACTTGCTAAGAATAAAGGAACCTATGCTATGAAAATAGTAGGCCTCCCCTTGGGAAATTGAGGATCAGGCTTAGGTATGGGCCCATGTATAATTGGCATTAAATTAGCCATTATGTAAGCCTTTAAAGTGGATGATAACAAAAAAAGGATTAATAGTGGGTAGGGGTATAGTCATGGGCCTAATTATAGGATTAATGAAGGGCCTATAGAGCATTAGGTTCATGTTATTTGGTGTTAGTGGCTCACACAATCTACCCCAGGGATGGATACTTAGAAACAAGGGAGTAAAATAAACAAACTATTGATTAGTCATACCTGGCTCCTCTTTGGTAGGAATTAGGGGAGGTATCTCTGATGTAAAAGTTGTTGGTGTCATAGAGGGTAGTGTTACTACCTCAACTAAAAATGATTGAGGCATCATTGAAGGTTCTGTAGGTATTAAGATAACATTGTCAACCTAGGATGGGGTGCTAGATGTTATTGCTCCTAAGATAAATACCTGATCAGTGTGTTTTTTAGGCTCAACTCTTCCCTTCCCAAAATTAGGAGATGATGATTGTAATGTCCTCTAACTGAGTTGAGGATCTATTGGTCTCTCTTCTTTAGTATCAACAATCTAAATTACGGATATAGATGTTCCTGCCTAAGCAATTTCATTATTGAAAATTTCATAATAACTAACATATTTTAATCTACCCTTAAAAAAGAATAAAATTAGCATATTTAAATCTTTGCTTCACCTATTGGTCATTTTCAATATTGATATATATCCTATCTTTATCATCAAGATCATGGTGGTAGGTGATGCTTAAGGCTAACTTGTGTTTGATGCAATGCTTGAAATCAATGTGTTATGGGCATTATTACCTATTTTCATCCCTTTCCAAGTTGAAATAAGGTCTTTTATTGGTAGTTATATTGATAGGATTCTAATTATCTATCCAAACATAGCTAATGTCAGACAATTGAAGATGAATCAATCCTCTTTTTTTTTTGTATAACCTATCCACCTCTATGTATAATTGATAAGCAATTTATTGCTTAGCCAACTTATCTAGAACTATGATGGGTAACCTAAGGGGATATGTCTTTATTCATATTATCCTTACAACTATATAATTTGGGTAATATAAATATGCTCCTAGACTATTGAGGGTTACTCTAATTTCTACTGATATTCTAGGCAGAGACTTTCTTAGATTGCCATGTATACTATAGATAGAAATGTTTAACTATGACCTCCATCTCTTATTTTTACTTAGACATTCTGACCTTAGATAAGGTATGAATAACAATCCATTTCAGCTTGGGGTCTCAAATTGGTGAACTAAGGGATTTTTGGGGTGGTGCAGATGACATCCACCAAGTAGGACATCATATAAAAATGATCTCATTGGTTGGCCATAACTTTTTTGATTTGTGCTATTAGGTTACACAATATAATTTCTCCCAAAGGGGAAGTCTTTCCATCATACAATATCATAGATAGAAGTGGGATCCATTTCTAATCGACATGACCTATATCTTTAGCCCCATGTAATGGTTCATCATGGCCATTGTCATTTCCCCTTCCCTTCTGAACTATGTAATAGGAATATGAATAGTTTTAGTTTTTCATATAAACTTC
>JARHVA010009250.1:0-67500 GCA_037957365.1 Torreya grandis | reverse complement strand
TAGCATATGAAGTTAATTTTTCCAAAAATTATTTTAACTCTTTTATGTTATTAGTAAAATCAACCTTAAAGATAAAATTAGTTATATCTAAGTCAATAGCCATATTGTCCTTTGTGATTATATATCCCAAGATCTTACCTATGGTTATGTAAAAGATACTTTTCTTAGGGTTTATAGAGGTACCAAAGCTCTTACATTTCTCTAGAACTTAATGGAGGTGCATCATGTGATCCTTGTTATTCTTAGAAAAATGGTTAAGTCATTTATATAAATAATAATGGACTTACCAATTAGTCCTTAGAATGCATGATCCATGGAATGTTGAAATCTAGCCTCGATATTGAGGAGTATGAAAGGAATCCTTCTATATATAAACATTCCCCACTTGGTTTTGAATGCAATCTTCATTTTTTCTTCTTTATTGACCAGCACTTGGTTTTAGCTAGAAAAAACATCTAAAAAGGACATCATTTGAGATCCAATAACTATTTAAATTACCTCATATAAAGAGGGAAATGGGTAGTTATCCTTTTATAAATATCTATTGAGGTTCCAGAAGTCTATGCAGAGTCTAATTTCACCATTATTCTTTCTAACCAGGACCAAGTTGGCCACCCATGTAGAGTGTCTGATTGGGAAGAAATTATTACATATAGTAACTTATTCAGTTCCTTATAAATAAGGGGTTTTATAAGTGGGTTCATGGGTTTATACCTTTGTCTAAAAGGTTTACATGCTTCCTTCAAAGGGATTTTTTGAGTGATGACCCAGGTGTTAAAAACTCTGAGATCTTTGTAAGACCACACAAAGACATCCTTGAATTTGGATAATATTTTAATAGATTCGGTCAACTCTTCTTTGGTACAACCATCTAGATGTTGATATTATTTAGGTTTCTCAATGAAACCATATTAATTTGCTTATAACCTTTGACACTTACTTTGGGTACATTGGTATTACTTGTTAACTTATATTGATCAAATATCATTGCTAAGGAGACCATGCCTTTAGGAATTCTATTCTTCTTAAGTTGGATTATGCTATCTTCATCAATTTTTACCTCTTTTATAGACTCTTCTTCTTGTTCATCAATTATGTGTGACTCAAAAATTATATAACTAGTCATGAAATTAATGATTTGCTTATCATCATCAAACACCTAGAAGTGATTAACATTGTCTAGCATAGAATGGCACAATATCATTTCAACTCTAAACTTATACAATTTAAGAGTCTTGAGTGGGGATAGATTTACTATTGTATAAGCCCATACATATTCTAACTAATTTTAATCCATGGGTATAAATGCAATGTTAAATGATGGGAAATTATCAATCAAATCCCATGCTCTAAGCTCATATTTCTTTAAAAATAAATCTTGCATTGATACTGACTATGTACCTATTTATCGACTAATTCCAAATCACCATAGACTAACAATTTCCTACCCTTATGCTTTATGGTGAATTGTAGTCCTAGAATCAAGGCATCATATTCTAAAATATTATTGGTGCATAGAAACTAAAGTCTATAATATTCCAAATACTATTTACCAATCAGATTCATTAATACAATACCTACCCTTGAGCCTTACTTAGATCTTTCACCATCAAAGTACATCATCTAGAATATTTCACACTTAGCCACCAGATTTCTTTCATTTGAATCAGTATTATCAAGAGCATACACACACAAGTCTGTGGGTTGGAAATATACCCTCTCATTATTGGCATTATACTCTATAATCATAAACTTCATTCTTGATTCTAATTTGATCTGGATTCAATTGGCCACACCCCTTCAAGGTAGCCAAATATGTGAGAAATCTATTGACATGTATCCATTCAAGGATTTTTTCTAGTATATACTTAAAAACATCCCATATGCTTCTAGGATTTCTACAAATTGAATTTTGATGAACTATTGAATCATGGGTTCATAAGCCAACTACATATGAATGTTTAATAGTTCTCCTACCACTTTGAAATTTGAATTGTATAATTGAATGATAACTCAATGAAACTTAAATGGAATTAGTCATATATTTTCAAAAATACCTACAAACATTATGTTAGCATATGCTCCAAAATCAAGTAAATAATTATGCACATTCTTTCCAAAAATTCTAATAGTCAACAAAAATGGAGGAACCTCAGCCTTACTCTTATACATTACCACATTCATATTTGTAGATTTGGATTTACCTTTGTCTAATTTCATAGTTAATGATTTAAATAGCAAATAATGCTTCTTAGTGATTTGAGCAAGCTCATGTAAGGTAATATTAGATTTAATCTTCTTCATGTCTTCCACAATATTGTATCCACCTTTGGATTTAGTTACAATAGACTCTATAGTTGGTTGAGTACCCTCTACCTTAGGGAGAGGAGGATCAATATTGGTTCTATGATCTGAGGGAGTGTAAACTTTATTGGGTGGTGTGGAAGTTGTCATATGTTCCTTTTGAGATCTATTCCTTACATCATAATTTATATTTTGGTACTATTAGAAAACATGGATCTTATTTATGTTGCTTTTAGGATCATTCTCTTCTTGGTTTGGAAAATCATAAGTTTCAATCATAAGGTCCATTTTTGGTAGCTTTAGACCTATTGTTCATTGCTCTTATATTTTTAGATTTGTCATTATTGTTTTGATTATCTTGGATAACTTCATAACTTTTTAGCTAACCTTAAAATATTTCAAATGTATTACAGAATTATATGTAGTCCATCTCTCGATGTTGGGTCATGTTATGGACCCTACACCAATTGGTCAAGACCAATTCATAGATATTTATTTTAGGCATTTTATTTGCTAAGGAATCATTTTTGTTGTTATTATTGTTATACTAGTTGAAAGGTCTATTGTACTTTTGATATGTGTAGTTTATATTAGAACTTTCCCCTGTGTTTCCCATTTTCCTTTGAAAATTTAGAAAGTCACTACCTTTTTTATACCATCATCTAAATTGATTCTAGGTCTCCCTTTGAGGAGTCAAGATTAGTGTTCTGGAGAGGGTTTTGGATAACATTTGGGGTATTAGAGTTAACATTTTCTAAAGATTGATTATTATTTTGGGGATGAGACCTAAAATTTGACTGATTAAATAATCCTAGTTGTTAACCAAGAGCTACATGGATTAATGGTAATTGGTTAAGGCCAAGTATTTGATTTAATGTAGGTGCATTATGATTTGTGCTTAAAACTAGGTTCAAGTTAGGTAATTTTGGGTTGATGTTTAGGATAAAAAAGGTAGGGTGACCTTCCAGATGCATCTTCTCATTGATGTATATGGTCTCTGCATATATGAGTGGTAGTGTGTTGATGTTCATGACCCTATGCAAAAATAAAAAATCATTGGGTATAGGGTATTTTTATAAATTTCAAGTGCTAGGTTATTTTTAAGTTGATAGGGAGTTATGGTGAGGCTATACATCTTCTAGAATTTAACATTAAAAGTTATTATGGGATCACTTGGGTCTCATTTTAGGATAGTGTATTGTTGGTAAATAATCCTATGGCTAATGACCCTTCCAAATTGTGTAATGAAGGTATCAATAAATTGGTTCCACCCCATGATGGAATCCTTGGGAAAATTGAGGAACCAGTCCTAAGCTACTTCTCTAAAGGTAAAATGGGAAGAGTTTATAGGTTACATCTTCATGGATGATGGTAAAAAGCCTAAAATTTAACTTAAATGACTTGATGTGGTCTTTATTTATTAAATATTTATATGGTTTGAAGAGAAGGAGGTAATTTTTAGGGTTCTTAGGCAAATCATACATAGGGTCACGCACATTCATGGAGGATGCTCCTAACTATGCCATGACTAGCTGGATGTAAAATAGAGGTGGTAGATTCTAGTTTACTAGATATGTATGGTGGGTCCCTTTATTAGTGCTAATTTTGTATTGAGTTTATAAATATACATTGAGAACTCTAGTTTTAGAGCAAGATCTAATCTAGACCCTAGGTAACTCCCAGATGCTACGTAAAAGATCTATGATAAAAATTCAAAATACCATAAAGGTTCATCAAATATTTCTAAAGAAGGAAAATATTGGTTAAATTAACCTAAAATGACCACTAAAAAATCTCTACAATCAATCAGAATGGTCTCATTTTACCTTTGTTGATCTAGATCCTTCAAAACTTTGAAGCTTGCACAAATTTATCATGAGAAACTTGGTTTAACTTAAAAAGATCAAAGTTAGACAAAATAATTCAAGAAACCGTCAGTGTATTATGCTTATCAAAACATGATCAGAGTGATATCATGCATATAATATCTTAATTTTATGTGAATGAACCCAATTTAGATCTCTAAAGCATTGACTTAGCAATCTTTCATAAATAATCAACTAGATATTGATCTTTACACTTATCCACTATAGATCTAAATGTCATAGTTCAGATTATATAGACCTCTAAAAATATAGATGAAATAGAACCTGATCTATTTGAATAATTTAATGACATGCCTATGATTAATGCCTTTAAATGAAATTTAAATGGATCAAAGGGGCAATGCTAGAATGTCTTCAGATTTGAGCCAGTCTTTTAAAGACCTTTTGAAATAAACACTCTTCATAGAGATATTTCAAAGGTTTCAAATATCTCATAGGAAATGAAACAAAACTATATTTGTTACACCAATCTTTGTGTATTTATATAAATTACTCTATATTTCAATTGAAATACACTGCAATTTTACTCAAAAATAAATATAGATGAAATTCATGCCCTCTTTCTAGCACCAACTTTTGTCCTATTCATGTGTATCTATGTCAAGGATGTAATGCTAATAGAAAATTAATATATAATAGTTTATTTTGTAGGTCATAGAAGACATCAGGGCTTAATTTAGTTTTATTGGGATGATTATATGACTACCACCTTTAGCCTGTAAGCAAATCCTACTGTAGGGACAATAGTAGATTTATAGTGACACAATCTAATTGAGATTTCCTTTTTTTGTTATGGTGAAAATTGCTTTATATTTTTCCAACTTATTACCCAAACTTAAACAAGAAGATGAATATTTATAGTGAATAGTAAATTAAGGTGATTTATGTCAAAAAAATTGAAAGAGAAAGAAGGGTTCAGCAGAAAAGAAATTTTGAATTGCAATAACAAAGACTAACATATTTCCTTTGGTTATTTTTGATGATAGTGTAAATAAAAATATCATACATGAAATTCTAGTGCTAGACTCAAAATGCCATAAATTTAGTGGTGATTCTAGGGTAAATAAAATGCACATATCTAAGAAGTATGTCTTAAAAATGGCTACCCATAATAAATTGCCTTAAGCACATTTATTTACAAATTAGAAGTAAAACAGAGCATATATAGACAAACTTTGTTAGAATAGTAGAGAGCACAAACTAACAAGATGCATTAGAAACACTACTATCAGTTTTAACCATTATAAAAATGAAACCATCTATCATTTACAAAGCTTGAGAAGAAAGAAGATATGAAAACAATGAAATAGTGAAAAAAATCTTAAAATTCCTCTTTCTATTTGTATCAATTTCAAAAAAGTTATATGAGGGGGGGGGGGAACCATATATATAGGCCTATTTATATGGTTAAAATGTCTACATCAGTTAGAAAATAACTGAATACATGACAACTATCACTAGATAGAAATTCCTCATGTTCTAAAAAATAAAAGAGTATTCCCTTTCCAAAGAGGGAATCCTTTTATAATATATTGGTAAAAAAAATAACATAAAATTAATCAAATAAAAATCCTAAAAAATGGCTATCTTGATCCTAAGATACTAGGCTAAGATCCTACTAATGTTGATGACAATGGAGCTCCTAATGTAGTAGAAGAGGAAAGTGAGACCATAGCAGCTGAAGAGGGGCTAATTCATAGTGTAGTTAAAGAAGAAGAAATTCCAATAGGGGTTGAAGAGGAAGAAATTCATGTGGTAACCATTTGTGGTTTGTTCTTCACCTGATTATTAGCTTCTAGTTATCCCTTCCATGCCTTAGAGTATTTCTTGTAATCATTGTCAATCAATTTTAGGTTTATGATGGGTTCCTTTAGGAGTTTAGCAGTGAAATATAGAATTACATAGTGTTTATCTAAGAGGGGGATTATAGCCTCATTGATTTCCACTACCTTCTCTATTATTTGATTAGTAGATCATTCCAATTCCACCATCTCCTTTATAAAGGTTACTCTTTGAGCCAGAGCCTATTTCTTGAAATTGACAATGAAATTTTAGAGTTGTGCCCTAAAAGTGTCCTTGTTGATGATGGTACCATCCTAGTTGCTTAAGATATTGGACCAATGATCTCATATCATCAATCCATTTATTCAAGGCTTTCCTTCTTCTAATGATATAGTATTGATCAATGCTCAAATCCTCCAAGGGTACTAGATTCAATTCCTCAAATTTATTCATCCTAATCAAGTTGACCAAGTTGATTACTTTGTTGTCATAAATCCCATAGGTACTTTCAGCCTTAATGTTTTTTTATAGACTTCATCTCCTTTGAATTTATACTGATCTAGAGTATTCAAAGTATTAAACATAACCTCAACTTCCCATTTTATCTTGGTTATAATCTCTTCTTGCAATGTGGCTTTATTTTATTATTCTAGATCAATTTTTCTTTGTTGCATACCTTTCACTAATTTTGTGGCCACATCACCATATGCCTTTAGAGTTGAGAAGGGGTATTTTTCATATTATTTCTACTATCCAAGATTAAATTTCTTCTTTTTGGTTAGTGAAATAAGGTTTTTTCTAACTCATAAAATTGACTGATCAAGATGACTCACTTTTATTTTGGTTAACCTTTTCATTGCTCCAAAATATTTATCAAATTTTAGTGAGACCTATGGAGGGTCTACTATAACCAAATATTGCCTTTATATTATGGCCAACTACATTTATTTTATCCAAGATTTGTCTAAAATGTCACCCTGAGGCTAAGTAGATGGTGGTAACTAAAGAGTTGTTGTCAATCCATAGAATGAAAAAGTTTAAGAAGTAATTGTGGATGTGACCATGATCAAGGTAGAACTAGGGGAATAGGTAGAAAGTGTTACTTCTAAGGATGACAAACAACTAGTGTTAGCTAAAGTACTTACTGGGAACAAAGGAACCTATGGTATGAAAATAGTAGGCTTCCCCTTGGGTAATTGAGGACTAGGATTGGGCATGGGTAAAATTGGGGGTAGATTGTCCATTAGAAAATACTTCAAATTGGAATATAAAACAAGGATTGATAGTGGGTATGGTTCTAGTCATGGGCCTAATTACAAGATTAATGAAGGGCTTTTAGGGCATTAGGTTCATGTTATCTAGTGTTGGTGGCTCATATAATCTACCCCATGGATGGATACTTAGAAATAAAGGAGGTAAATAAACAGACTCTTGATTAGTCATACCTAAATCCTCTTTGATACGAAGCAGGGGAGGTAGCTATGGTATAGAAGCTACTTGTCTCATAGAGGGTGGTGTTACTACCTCAATAAAAAATGAATGAGACACTATTAAAGGTTTTGTAGGCATTAAGATAATGTTATGGACTTAGGATAGGGTGATGGATGTTAATGATCCTAAAATAGATATTTGATTAGTATGTTTTTTAGGCTCAACTCTTCCCTTCCCCAAAGTGGGAGATAATGATTGAAAAATCCTCTGACTAAGCTGAGGGTCAGTTGGTCTCTCTTCTTCAGTATCAACAATATAAATTATGGATGTAGATGTTCCTACCTAAGCACTTTTATGCTTGAAAACTTCATAATAACCAACATATTTCAATTTACCCTTAACAATAGGAACATTAGCATCTTTCAATATTTTCTTCAACTTCATTTATGGAATTGATATATAACCTATCTTCATCATTAGGCTTGTGGTGGTAGGTGATGCTTAAGGATAAATTTGTCCTCTACCTCATTCGATCCTTCTTCATTATGACTATCTTAGTATACAATTTTTTCTATGTGGTAGAACAAGTCATTGTCATGTTTATCCTTAGTACCCATTATAACAAAGTTAAAATTGGTATCTTGAAGGATGACATTTATACCATAAGAGTATATGAATGGAACTTATTCTTGCTTGTTGACTCTAGATGATTAATCTTTGTCCATGGATTCTAATTCTATAATTTATGAGCTTGTGACTTGATTTAATGGCATAGGTATACACAAAAGTCTTTATAAAGCTCACATAATGCTTCAAACACTAACAAAGAGCAAATAAAGGTGAACCTGTTACTTTAAGATGGAAAGTATTAAACTATAAATATGGAATTTAAATTGAAAAATGTGATTCATAAATGGCAAGTGATTTAATTTTCCTTGATTTAAAGTTGGATTGGCTCTTCATTTTAATCTAATCGCTTTGAAAATTTACATTGAGAAAATTAGCCAATCACCATATTTGCTTTGTCCACATGTCTTATTGACATAGGCTTGCCTTTTCTAGTGAAGTGAATTGGATTTATATTCATTGTAATGATCCCCATCATTATTTAATTCATTTCGACAATTGACACTGTATGAACAACTATATACCATGTAGGTGTTATATTTGACTACTACTACCTTAACTATTGGCATGTCTAGGGATACGTGTAACTAACTTATGGCTTTCATAACCCTTTTGAATATTATTTTAAATTTATATATGCATTTTTATTCTTAGTATATTGGCATATGGTTGTTACATGTCCTTGTTAGACTATATATAGGAGGTAGGGTTAGTTATTAATCATCATATTTGAGTATTCATTCTTATTACAGGCATTTGGGAGGTTGACCCATCAAAGTGGCTTATTTATTATTCATATTTTATGATATATTTACATTTCATTATGATATAATAATATATATCTACTTATTTTTGTGAATTAATATCATTCCAAGTGGTATCAGAGCGTCAATTTGGGCCTTAATTAGGTCAAAAACTCTAGATCTTGAAATTTGGCTATATCTCATAAACGGTTGTGAATTTATCTACAATTTTTCTACTCAAGATGAAAAATAATTAAATAAATATTCCATTAATATTTTTACTCATTTTTATTTCAAAATTTATTATTGTTTTAGGTTTTTTTTAATAAATTTCCTCCATAGTTCACAAATTGCAGAATTTTCCAAATTTATTTACATTTTTGGAAAGATTGGAAAAAAATAGTTTGGTTTTATTATTTTATACTTTTTATTTGAGGAAAAAATATTTCAAAATATTCATATTAAAATTTGGGTTGGCAAAATAAGGTTCACCATCAAGCCTTCTTATGGTTAGTCATAATGATTGTAGACAAGGGAAAGGGAAAGAAACCCCTAAAACTCCTTTAAGGGATGACATGGAGTCTAAAACCTCTAATATTATTTATAAAATTTCATAAAATATACATGGCTTGATGTAAAAGTATATGCAAGTCCAAACTCAAAAGTCATCAATGAAAGAGGAACTTAATGGTGTGAACAATCAGTTGCATCATATCACAACATAACTGGCTACTATTTTATCTCATTTTCCTATCAACAACCCTCCAATTATTCCTTCTAGTTCTCCTCCTCTCAACACTAACATCACCAATATAGGGGTGAAAATGATGTTACCAAAAGTGGACATACAAAATTTTGATGGTAAGGATCCACTCACTTGGATCTCTCAAATTGAAAATCTATTTGATTTACACCAAACTCCTAGCTCTCAAAAGGTGGTTATGGAATCTTTGTATCTAGAACCTAAGCCATTCATTTGGTATCATTAGTTGTATGCTCAAAATAAGAAGACTAGTGTTCCTATTAAATGGTCAGTATTCTTTGATGAACTTATGTCTCTTTATCAAGATAATGTTTCTAAAAACTACTTTAACTAGTTAGCCAAACTATGGAAAAAAGGAATAGTGAAGTATTATATTCATGAATTTCAAAATCTATCCTTAAATGTGAAGGACATCACTGAGGAAAATTTGGCTAATTTTTTCTAGGTGGATTAAAATATAGTATTCAATTAAAAGTTCATATGTTTAACCCCACAACTCTATCTGAAGCTATACCAAGTGCATTCTTAGTAGAAGAAAAAGAGATGATCAAACATCATCCTTTCATTACTAGTCAGGAATGTACCTTCCCAACTCCATCACTACCTCAACCTACCATATTGACATGTAAAAAAATTGAGGAGAAGTGTGTCAAAGGGTTGTGTTATGGTTGTGACAACAAATGGATCAAAGGTCATCAATGTTCTAAAAAGAAGTTAGTTTACATTGAAGGGGTTAATGAGCATAAAGAATATGAGGAGGCATCTGGTGCGGGTTTTGAAGAACCTGAGGATGAAGCTATAGATTTTCAACCTATTATCTCCTACCATGCCCTTATAAGTATTTCTAATCCTAAAACTCTTAAGGTGGTAGGTTTCATTAATAAATAGGTCATAGTGTTGATTGACTCAAGTAGTACACATAATTTCATCAATAGTAAGTTGGTTGCTCATTTGAATCATTTCATCTACCCAGCCCCAAAATTTCAAGTCATGATTGTAGATGGTGGTATAGTTAATTATTTTGTAAAATGGCATAATATTAAGTTAGTAATGGGATACTATTTGCTAGATTCTTCTATGTTTGATATTCATATGGGAGAGACATACATTATTTTGGGAGTTTAATGGCTCACCACATTAGGTAATAATGAGATGAATTTCCAAGAATTATTTATGCACTTTCATTCTAAAGGTAATTCAGTAGAGCTATAGGGATTAAGATCTAAATCTCCACAAGTGATTAGTTCACATCAGATGACCAAGATGTTGAAAAAAGGTGTTAAAAGATTTGTGGTATGCTTATTTTCCATTGATGTTTAATAAAATAAGTCTACCCATCCTAATTTACAAAAAATATTAAATAAACATTCAATTGTTTTTGACCCCATGCTAAAAAGTCTTCATCCTAGTTGTACCCATGATCATGCCATTAGACTCATTCATATAAGTACACCACCCAACATAAAACCATACAAATATCCTTATGCTCAGAAGAGTGAAATTGAAAAAATGGTACAAGAGTTATTGGAGGTAGGAACCATTCATCATAGCTAAAGTGAATATTCTTCTCCAGTAGTCATGGTGTGAAAGAAAATTGATACTTGGAAGATGTGCCTAGATTATAGAGATCTCAACAAGTTCATTATGAAATATGAGTTTCTCATTCCTATAATTGATGATTTGTTAGATGAATTACATGGTGTTGTTTATTTTACCAAATTGGATCTTCACTTTGGGTATCATCAAATCCAGATCTTTGAAGAGGACATTCTTAAAATGACTTTTCATACTCATGAAGGCCATTATGAATTTTTGGTCATGCCTTTTGGTCTCACCAATACACCATCTACCTTTCAAAGTTTTATGAATATAGTTTTTAGGCCATTTTTGAGAAAGTTTTTACTCGTGTTTTTTGATGACATCCTTATTTACAGTAAAAATTGGGAAGACCACTTGTAGCATGTGAAATAGGTACTCTCAATTCTCAAGCAACATCAGTTGTATGCTAAGCCATCCAAATATGCTTTTAGAGTCTAGGAATTGGAATATTTGGGTCATATTGTATTACATGAGGGAGTAAAACTTGATCCTAAAAAAATCCAAGCCATTATGGAGTGGTAGATTCTAAAGACACTTCAGAAACTAAGGGGATTTTTGGGGATATCTCATTCTTATCACAGTTTTGTAAAACACTATGCTAGTATTGCAACACTATTCACTTGCCTGTTGAAGAAATAATCCTTCCAGTTGATTGATATAGCAACTAAGGGATTTGAATAGTTGAAAATAGCTTTGTACACCACCCTGGTATTGGTCACTCTAGATTTTTTAAAACTTTTGTGGTTAAATGTTATGTATTTAGATATGGTATGGGTGTAGTACTCATGCAAGAGGGTAGGCCCATTGCATTTGAAAGTTGATAATTGAATCGTAAAAATAGGCTCAAACCCATCTATAAGAAATAGATGATGGCTATTCTACATGCAGTCAAACAATAGAGACCTTATCTATTGGGTTATCACTTTAAGGTAAATATTGATCATCATAGCCTTAAATATTTTTTAGAGTGATGATTATCCTCTTAAAAAAAAATGGTTGACAAAAATGTTAGGTTTTGATTTTGAAATAGTTTATAAGAAAGGAAAAGAAAATGTGTTGGTTGATGTACTATCCAAGTATGATGAACTAGTTAAGGCATTGTTATGTGCCATGACTATTTTTCAGGTAGACTGGCTCAAGGAAGCAATATCAAAATGGGAGAATGATATTACTACCCATGTATTGATTCAGAATTTGCAATTGGGTTCAGATGGGATTGAAAAGTTTACATGGAAGGGGAATTCATTATGGTACAAATATATATTATATCTATCATAATTCTCTTCTTAACTAGAAAATCCTTCAAAAACTTCATGCATCTCCACTTGGGGGTCACTCAGGTTTTTTGAAAACATATCATAAAGTCAAGAAGGATTTTTTTTGGAAAGGACTCAAGGGAGATGTACAAAAATATGTGGCTAAATGTATGGTCTATTAGCAAAGTAAAGGTGAAACTATTAAAACCTTGGGTATTTTATAGCTTTTATCCATCCCTATTCAATGATGGGAAGAGGTATCTATGGATTTCATTACTAGGTTACCATGATCTAAAGATAGAAATATTATCATGGTTGTTGTGGATAGACTCACAAAGTATGCTCATTTTTGTTCTTTATCTGAACCATTGGTGGCTTTTACAATAGCTTTGGCCTTTCTCAATATGGTTCAAAAATTGCATGGTACTCCAAATATTATTGTTAGTGATCGAGATCCCATATTCACTAGTAATTTTTGGACAAAATTATTTTAATGTTTGAAAACCCAATTAGCTCATATCTCATCCTATCATCCTCAATCCGATGGAAAAATTGAGGTAGTCAACAAGTGTCTAGAAGGGTACCTTCATTTCTTTATGTTAGATAAACAAGATAAATGGGTTCAGTAGCTACCCTTGGTTGAATGGTGCTATAATAATTCAATGCATAATTCATCCAAAATGTCTCCTTTTATGGAATTTTATGGATACCATCCTCCATATCTCACTTACCCTTGAAGTCCCACCCAAAGGTGCGTGCAGTGGAGGAAAACCTTCAACATCAATAGGAAGTCCTTGCTAGTTTGCATGAAAATTTAGCTTTGGGCTAGAATCACATGAAGTAATAGGTAAATCAACATAAGAGTGAGACACATTTTTAAATTGGTGATTGGGTCTTTTTTTACTTATAGCCATGTAAGCAGATGTCCTTGAAGCAACATAAAAAGGATAATAATTTATCTCCAAAGTATTATGGTTCTTATTAGATCTTGCAAAAGATTGGTAGTGTGGCCTAAAAGATGGATTTTCCTCCATCCACTTGCATTCATCCATTATTTCATGTATCATGCCTTAATAACATCATTAGATAGATAGTTACCACTCAAACCAAGTTACTAGAATTAGATGAGGAAGGGAGGGTTGTTCTTGATCCTAAATCAGTCCTAGAAACACATACTAAGTAGCTATGGTCCAAACTAATTATAGATTATGTAATCGAATAGAATAATATACCTTGAAGGATGAATCATTCATGTAATAATATATGAGATTACTTTAATGTTGAGGACAACATTATTTTTAAGGGGAGGGACATGCTACACCCTTAACCATTGGCATGTCTAGGGATATGTGTAACCAACTTATGGCTTACATAACCCTTTTACATATTATTTTTCATATCTCTATGCATTCTTATGATTAGTATGTCAGCCTATTGGTGGAACATGGCCTTGTTAGAATATATATAGGAGTTAGGGTTAGTTATTAATCATCATATTTGATTATTCTTCTTATTAAAGAATTTGGGAGGTTGCCACCTTAAAGTGGATTATCTATTATCATATTTTCAACTATATTTCCATATCATTATGATATAATAATATATATCTAATTATTTGGTGAATTAACATCATTTCATTAAAACATATTCAACATTTGGAACCTTCTCAAGCACTTTAGCCTTCTATTTTGAATATTGAACCGTCTAAGTAGATCACACGATACTTTGCCAATTGTTACCTTCTGATTGGGCCACTCTTCTTTAATCATCACATAGATTGACTACTTTTATCTATTAGCTAACATACCCTCAAAAATTCTACTAGTTTTCCAAGTGGTAATTTATTATTATCTCATGTTATCATGTAGCTTTGTTGTATAAAATTTTTAATAGACCCAAATGCCATAACAATTTTCCAAGTGTCGCATTTTGATTTTATAATGAAATATATAGGTATCATGGCTTCTTTTGATCATGTTATTTCTATGAGACATGGGTCCACAATTTTTCATCCCATTATTCCCAACTATCAAATGGATTTCACATCACATCTAGCTACCCAAGATTAAGTGACTCACTACCATGTGTCATCTTATCATGTAATCATATTATTATGAAATTGAAACATTACACCTTAACTATGTGGGACCATGAATGAGTCTCAAGTGGCATGATGTGATAGGATTGCATTATCATGAGGCTTTATAAATTAAACAAAGCCTCAAAAGGCCATGTTGGGGTTCCACATGGTGTGTTCTGATTAGATTGAAGGGTCATGAACTTTGTAACTTACTCATAAGTTAAAATGTTGTGAATAAGTGATAAGTTGAAAAATACCATTGGGTTTTATGTTTTCTCACTTTTTTAAAGGCTAAAATATATGCAAAAAAGTTCAAAACTTTATGTAGTTGAGTGACTAATGAATGCAAATATACTACATGCCAATTAGGGCTAAACTTGCATCGAGATCCTACCAAATGAAAAGTTGCAAAAGTTATAAAATCATGAGATAAAACAAAATGGACAAGTCTAGAGTTATAAACTTTGAGTGTAAAATCTGACTTGGACCTTAGTCTAAAACTTAAAATCAATGTCTGTCATAGTATTGAACATGAATTTCATCATTGTTAAAGTTAGAATATAGTTTGAAAACCCTTGATTAAGTAACCTTGGTCTAGTTCTAGGGATCATAACTTGGATTTTTTAATGTGACCCCTTGTAAGAGTATTTATAAAAAAATTAGATCATTAGAAATCTTAGTGAACTAGATATTAATGAAATATTTCAAGTCATACAAGGTGGGTTATTCATGTGGTACCAAAGGTGAGGTATATCCTAGGGTGGATTAACTAGATTTTTCATGGGGTCCCCATTTTTAGGAAAATGGGGGCATATTGGTCTCAACAAAAATGAGAATTCATAACAGCCTTAATAGGTTGAGATATGGAGTTCATTTATAAAAGGGATGTTAATTGCCTAAGTATTTAACAAATTAAGGACCACTTAATCATATAATTCAAGATGATTATGTTTTTAAGTTATACCATTTATGATATTAATGAGATTTAATAGTGAAGCAAATAATTAATATCAGAATATGATCCCAAATTTTTAGATGTAATGAAAAAATTAATTTTATAATGGAAGATAAAGTTAAGGTTTATTTTTTTATGGAAATGATATGATCAAGGATCATATTTTCCATTGGAAATTCTCATTTTTTAATTAACATTGATACTAGAGCAGT
Source organism: Torreya grandis (assembly GCA_037957365.1). Lineage (NCBI taxonomy): Eukaryota > Viridiplantae > Streptophyta > Pinopsida > Cupressales > Taxaceae > Torreya > Torreya grandis. The sequence goes on along the minus strand of JARHVA010009250.1, from coordinate 51,862 downwards.
TGTACTATGGGTAGAATAGATTGAGGATTATGGAGATGTTCCATCAACTAGCTCTAAAATTGAGAATAAAATAGATATTTTTCTCAAGAAGATGCATGCGATTCATGATAGCAATAAGTCCAAGTTAGGTCTATGGTGTATGGAGTGTGGTAAAAAAGGACATAATAGGAATGATTGTTGTAAAGTTAAAATTAAATTCTATGACATATGTAAAGTAGTAGGACATACAACATCAAAGTGTCATTTACTATAACAATACATTCAAAAACCATAGATTTTGTACTATAACATATGTAAGTTGAATAATCATGATGAGAATAGTTTTCATGCTCTATAATAACTAAAATAATATATCACTAAGAATTTCTTCACACTCCCATTGTAGTATACACCTATTGCAAAGTAGGGAAATCTAGGCCCAAAGGTGAAAATGTCTAGGGTGACACAAGATAATCCTAGGTAAATTCATTCATCACCATAATATAAACCCCAAGACTTGGTTGGATGGATGTTATTATTTACATAATATTAGTTTCAATCCTTGTGTAACACTATGATTCCTCAACCACAACAATCAAATTGGGCTCCATTATCACTTCAGAGGCACTATGGCAAATATGATGAGCAATAATAGTAGTCAAGGGAATTTTATGGGTAATAGTCACAAGGTTGGGGTTTTAAAAAAAATAGAGGAGCATATAGGTTAGGGTACCAAGGTGGATACAAGGAAGGTTAAATAAATGATAACTATAATCTTTTCAATTAATTTAGTGGTATTCATGTAGTGAAAATAACCACTTTACATGAAACTACCTGACTAATCCCCAAAGATAAATTTATTGCTTTTATTGCAAAGTTGTAAGACAAGATCATATTGAATATTTCCTAGTTTTATAAAAATAAAGGAAATAAAAACATATGTGAAACATAAATGATAATTTTTTATTCTAAGGAGAATTCATTCATGCAAGTAGTCACAAGGAAATAACGTGCAAAGCAAGGATTTCCCTCTTTATAAATGCCATTGGATCATAGAATTAGTAAGGTTCAATAGGATAATTATCATGACCATACAAGGTAAAAAGGCTTAATTAATCAATAAACACAATTCCTTTAGAATATACAACAAAATAATGCATCATAAGGTGATACTATAGCTATTGATGCATAATTATATGGACACATTATTTGCATAATATAATAGGAAGGAGTAGTGATTGCATTGAAAAATATAATGAAATATTTGAGCACTCTATGAAATGAATATATCTCATAGAATATTACAAATCTTATGCATAATCTACTCAAGTGTGCATAATGAGGACATGAGCATAATGACAAGGTTATGTGGTATATAAAAACTAAAAATCCCCAGACATTGACTCTTGAATGGATATCAAAATCATAAGGTCTAAGGTACTTAATGTTATATTTGAATTTTAAGGCATAGTAAATATTATACCAATATCTACATGGGATTATATTATTCAACCATCACTAATCTATAATTTGGTTACTCTTAGCCTCACAAAATATGTGAGAGTAAAACCAATTAGATGATTTGAATATGTAGAAATTAAGGTTATTGACTTATGCTTGCAAGGATATTTCAAGGTGATATACATGAAAAGAGATAAGATATGAGACCCATTATCCCACTTTTGTTTTTAATAAATGGGTTTATGATGTTTAAATTATTATCAATACATTGTAAAATAAATTGGAGGCACACCAAAGAGATAAGTTAATGTTCATGCCTTTGAACAAATCTGAGCATAAACCATATCTTATGCATAGAGAACTAGAGTAACCTTATGTTTATGATGATAACATTTGGTTCAAGGTAAATTTATAGATAATAAACGAAATACTTTGTGAGTTTTTGAATTCCAATTTTATAATCCACAACCAGAATGTTAAATAAAGTTGTATCTAGTTGAATAGTCTAGATACAGACCAATTACAATAAAGTCAATACCACATCAATTTCAAATTGAATAACATAAATCACCCTCTATGTGATTACCAACCAAGTTTGAGGTAGATTTTATATATAGTATATGTGTGAAATTTATGTATTACATAGAGCCTACTCTATAAGGTGCCTTACCTTGGGAATCAACATATTCGATAAGTGGTGACTCAGATACACATATGTTGAACTAGGTCTGAGGAGTTCATGAGGTGTACCCTATATGAATGGTGTTCACCACTAAATTCCAACTACCATAATACTTCAAAATTAATTATCTTAATCAATAAATTAACCAATTAACACATAATATCCTTAATGTGGATAAAAGAGTCAGGGGACTTAATTATACATTAAAGGGAACTGCTATGACATGGTGGGTAGTTTATAGGGAAACTCATTTACTATAGGATGAGATGTTCCAATTGATGCAAGCAAATTTTCATATACCAACCACTATCAGAGTGTAAATATCATTATTTAAATAAGGATAGCGTCTGAAGTTATATATACATAAGTATATAGACATCTAGTCCACTCAGGCTATCAAACCTAGGTACTAGGTGCATGTTTTTAGATACACTTTGGCATTAATTTTAACTAATTGGTATATGTATTAGGATCACAAGAAATAAACTAAACATTGGTATAGGTCCAAAAATACTTTATCCATATGTTTATTTTTTAATATGAAAATTCTATTACATGATGATATACAAAAATTTAAAATGTTTCTATGTCAAGGGCAAGCAAAGACTTGAGTAATGCAATAAAATCATCATCTTCATAAGAAATATCTCATGGTTTGAATACATCTATACATAACTATAAGGTCAATAAAAATAAGTAATAATTTCTTAGCTAACCTTGTATTATGATTACAAATGAGTTGATATGATCTAGCGATAGTGATGAGAATTTGGACCTGAATGGCTTCTTTTAACCATAATGAGACGCTGAATCACCAAAAGCTTAAGTCACAAAAAAAAACTAAGGGGTAGAGAACTATGAGAGAATCCATTCTTATTGGATCTAAAACCACTACATAAATTTGTTGAGAATATTAGTACAAAATTTGTCAAATCTTATGATTTTATGAGATTACTAGACCTAGAATGAAATTCCAAAAGGGTTTCAACTAATGTGAGATTATCAAGATGTTTTTCCCTCTAAGTTCACAAAGGTGAAAGGTATAGATCCATCATTGGGGGAGATTCACATTAAACTCAAAGAGTGTGCAAGACCTATCAAAAATTTCCCATATAGATTGAATCACAACATTAAGTTGAAGGTGAAGTCTAAGTTCAATTGCATGCAAGAAACATGCATCATTTATCTAGTCTAAAAATGTAATTAGGTTATTCTAATAGTTGTGAAACTTAATAAGTTAGGTGAGATCAAGTTATGTGTGGATTACCATGCACTGAATTATGATTGCATCAATAATCCATTTCTTATACCCTTCACTGATGAGATTTTGTAATCCATCACATGCCATAAATTATACTCCTTCACAGATGTATTTAGTTTCTATCATCAAATTTCCATCACAAATCAAGACCAAGACAAAATAACATTCACAATTTAATGGGGTTCTTTTGCATATAAGGTCATGTCATTTTGTCTAAAGAAAGCTATAGATATATTTTCTATGGATATGGTAATTGCTTTCAAGGATTTTATTCATTATTTTCTATAAGTTTAGTTAAATGACTGAGTTGTATTTTATTTTTTTAAATACCACTTATCCAAACTAATACTAATGTAATAATTATCCAAATCCCTATTAATTGCATTAATTTTTTTAAAACTTTTTTTCAAACCATTTAGTGTTCTATTGGGACATGTAGCCTGTAGTGAATGAATTTTGGTTGATCAAGCCAAAATCACTATGATAATGGGTATGCCACATCTGAACAGTTCTATGAAATTACAAGAATTTTTGGGTCATATAGTGTATTATATGAAGTTTATCAAAGGTTGCACATTTATCTCTATGTCTTCATAAAAATTGTTGCATAAGGATACATAGTTGAAATGGAATCAAGAGTGCCAATCAACATTTGTTGAGATAAATCAAATGTTATTTATATCTCCCATATTAGTATTTCCTAATTGGAGTAAAAAAAATCATTTACACGTAGATACTTTAGGTATTGTAGTCATATTTGTGTTATCATAGATAGGATGTGGTGGATTAAATCATCTGATCTATTTTTTAAGCAAAAATATATCAAATAAAGAGAAAACTATAATATAATAGAATGAAAAGTGCTAATAATGGTGTTTGCACTACAAAATTCTAGGGATTATCTTCTAGCAACACGTTTTAAGTTATTTATTGATCATTAGGCCTTACAATATTTTTTTAATAAACCTATTTTGGATGGAAGGATCTCTAGATGGTTAATGATGTTTCAATAATTTAAATTCAAGATCAATTTTAAACCTAAAAGAGAAAATGTGGGACCTGACCAATTATTTAGGATATGAAATGGAGAACATCAAGAGTTGTAAGACAAATCACTAGGTGCACATCTCTTTAGAATCTTTGTGACTCTTGAAAACATGGGGGATAACCAATTTTTTCGAATAAGTAATCTTTCATGTACACTATGTTGAGTAAGATAAAAATAAACTAATTACACAAGCCATTCCCTATGTCATCATCAATGGATTCTAGTATAAGATATAAAAGATGAGGTGTTATGTAGAGTGTATTTAGAGCATGAGTGACCTCAACTTCTTGAGGAGGCATATTAAAGAATCACATGTGGGCATTTCAAAGATTATTCCACTCTAAGGAAGCTATTGAAAAGTGGTTTATGGTGGCCTATTATGTTTCGATATAAACATTTGGTTGTAAAAAATTGTGATATTTTATGAGGGATTAGAAATCCTAGTCAGATAGATGAGATGAATTTGAATCCAATGCTAGAAGAATAACCTTTTGAATAGTGGGGTATCAATTTTTTGGTGCCTATCAATCCACCAAGAAATCACAATCAAGAAAGATATATCATCACTAAAATATATGACTTTTAAAAATGGGTTAAAGTTATTGTGACACAAAGCTACAGTGCTAAGTATGAAGCCATGTTTTTTATGAAAACATCATTACAAGTTTTGGGTGTCCAATCAAACTAGTTAGTAATAGGGAACACATTTCCTAAATAAGACAATCAAGACTCTTATAGAGGAATTTATGATATCACACCAAAAAATTATTGTGTATCATCCACATGCAAATGGAAAAGATAAAACTTCAAATAAAGTATTGGGAAAGATGTTAAAAAATATATGAAATGTATAGTGGGATGATTTGGAGGATAGAATTCCCTATGATTCTGTGTGCATACAAAACAAACTGAAAGTGTATGATAGTCTTTACCCCTTTTTAATTGGTCTATGGACTTGAAGTAGTGATGTTCAAGGAATATATAGTTTCTAGCCTATGCATTTCTATGATAATGAGATTCAATAATCGAGATTCTTTGTATACATGGTTGATGGATTTAATGAAAATGAAAGAAAATAGGCAAAGAGCTCAATAGATGTAAAATTTTAATAAGAAAGCATTGCATGATTATAACTTACCATCTACATAATTATATACATAAAAAGTGGTATTAATATATGATATTAGATTTATAACATTTTTGGGGAAACTTACGAATTATATATAAATAAGATTATATCATTCATGATATTTCACAACAGGGAACAATTTTATATTAAAATATCTTCAAGGAAACATTCTAATAGAACCTATAAATGGCTATAGGATTAATCCTTACCATAAATAATATATATAATTTATCATAAAAAATGAGAGAGGGTGTTGAGTAGCACCATATAGTTTAGTAATATTTATTAATTTTTTGTTTTCTTTTGGTTTTAGGTTTATGTGTGTTTGTATAGTGTGATCTTTGTATCACAAGACATCGGAATAGAGTTTGATAAATCAATGTCATAGTGTGAGATAGATGAACAAAGCTAATGTTAAGGAAAGATATATTTCAATGGTTACATAGGGATATTCAATTAATTCTAGGAATGAAGCACTAACACCTAAGGTATAGGAAAATGGCATTTAATGGTCATTCAAAATTGATAATAATGATAACTCAAAATATTTCATCCTTCCCAAATAATATCTAATTAAAAAGTAAAAGGATGTAAAATAAATGAAAGTGGATAGGTGAAAATATGGCATGTCACATCAATAAATATCATCATATAAATAAATGGATCAAGAAAATAATTTCAACCATCTAATCACTAACAACTAGTTGTCATTAAATTTTTAGGTGAAATCATGTACAACCATCTCACCATATTAAAATTAGTTTGACAAGTGGATTTGCATGAAAAAATCTATATAACAAGGAGTCTAAATAATATAGAGACATTAAAAATTATTACAAATAATAGAGCTTTATGATCTACATTTAATTAAGCCAATTGTGCATAGATTTCTCATTAGAACCAATACACATGAAATAAATTGTTCAATTTCATCTACAAAAACAAACATGGATCATGCACAACTATTAATCCCAGTCACATAAACATATAAGGAATAAATGTGAATTGGTCTAGCAATTAGACAAAACCAAATACCATGATCCAGACCCTTTCAATTTCATTAATGTTATAGAATCCAATATCTTCATCCATAATTAACCAAAAGTAACGTAAGCAGGAGCCCTAATGGTTCAACTTCCTCTACAAGGATATGATGTAGAGTGACTCCTAAATATTGCTACCTTTTTATACTTGGATGAGGTGATACCAATGCTACTCAATAGATATAATAAGGGTTCAATTCATATTTCATAGTATTTTAGCATCTTCATCAACCTTATGACCATGGTGAGGGAAACAAGACTTACAACTCAAGCTAAATATATTTTTCCTTATAAAACTAAGTCTCCACCTATTCACTTGGACACATTGGAGAAATATAATGTGGAAGTTACAAAGATTCCCATTGAAATAGTGGAAGATAATTAGGTGCACATTAGTTTTGAGTGCATTACCAAATTTTTTTAGCATACCACCAAAAGTGTCAAATAGTCAACCAAAGGCATCTTTGGTATTGTGCATTAAATGATACATATATATGATAATTTCAATTATCTCAATTTTTTCACCTCATACCTTATTACAAACATTGAGAAGGTCCTATCTAGAACATTTTAGGTATTTTAATATCATATTTTTATCTTGATCATATTTTTTATGTAATGGAAATCACTAAAGGGCCCAATGAATCTAGATGAATAATTTTGTCCTATGAATATATTTTCCAACATTTCTTGGACCAAGATGAGTTATTATTATGCTATGTTGGTGAAATTTAATGCATGGTGGATTAAGATCCAAACCCTAACATCTCACACCCTAGAATACCCAAGTATTTTCTATAGTAATTTGGGAAGCATGTATTAGTTATAAAGATACATAATGAGATTTAGAGAAAAGTTTATAAATTATCCAAATAAAAAATAACTCCATTTCCCCTTTTCATCACTATGTTTTTTTATTCAGGTTAAAGGGAAGGATTTTTTTGAACTAGGGTCCCCAAACCCTAGGAGAAGTACAAACACAAAAATATCAATAGTCTAACCAATACCAACCAAGAAATAGGACCATTTAGGTCTAGAAATAGATAAGAAATAACCACAAAACAACTAAAGAACTATTCTAAATCTATGCTACCATAAGCATCCTCCCAACAAGATTTCATCTTTTTAAGGTTCATATCAATTTATAACAACAAAATTTCATGGTATAAACTATACTGAGATCCATTACTCTTCCCCTTCTTGCCCTTCCCTTTGCTTGTAACACTAGGCTCAAAACGCTCACTGAGGTGAGATCATAATTTTTTAATGTTTTGTATTCCCTCTTACATTACTAATTTGCTACAATTTACTAAAAAACTACTAAAAGTTAGACTCTAAATCTGATTGTCTTCCTCCCTAGCTGATAAGATTTGAGTCATCCTTATATTTTAATACCAAAGACCATTAACCTTTCCCTTTAACTTTATGATCTCGTGCATAACCCACCACATGATATTTTTTGGAGTTTAATCTCTTCCAAAATTTTGACTGATCTCTCCTTACCTTTGAGCGAGGTAACCAAATTTTTGAACACTACATTTTGATCCTTTTGATTATAAAAATTATCCCCTTTGTTTGAATGAGTATTTGTAGGCTCCTTGATCACCTTCTCCTTCTCTTTTAAAATCAAATTTTGATTAGGTTTGATTCCCTAATCCACTTCCTTCCAATTCTCCCCTAGATCTTCATTATCCTCTTCAAAATCAATATAAGTCACCACTCCCCTATTATTTTGAACATTATAAAGACCTTTGTTCCCCTATTTCCCTTGGCTCTCTTGGTTGGGCCCTATAGGTTTTGATTCACTTCAAAATATTTTCTTTATATTATCATATTATGTTTTGTTCTTTTCATCATCCTTCACACTAACATTTTCCAAAGGTTTCTTATTAATCCTAGAAACCCTACTCAAACTCTCAGGATACTTCATCCACACTTTTTTAATTTTTATTATATCAACAGGCCCTTCCTCTAGATTTTCCTTTTGGATCTATGGTATGTATGTCATGATTTTATTCATGCATTTTAAATAATTTAAAATTAGGTAGATCACTCCCTCATGTCTATAAGTAGAGTAATCTCCATGTTTGAATTTCAAACTATAAGTAGAGTAATCTCCATGTTTAAATTTCAAAATCGACACTTCCATAGACATCAATATTAAAAAAAGGAAGACTAAAGGGTACACTATGCCTGAAGTAATTTAACATTCTAAATAGGGACCATCTAACTACATTGTACCTAACTTCTAAGGTGATGTACTAAATTAAATGGAATTCTACCCCTACAAATGTTCTAGGTAAGGATTCCCTATCAAAACTATTATGTAGCTACTCCAGCTACACTCCTTCCTCTAGAAACTCTTTGTCCAATTTAAAATCCCTCAACATATAGTAACTCTTCATTTCCTCTATCACCAATCCAATCACATGGGAAATTAGTTCCTCAATAATTTCTAGAGTAACTCTATTGATTATCACTATTCTATCATCCCATGTCTTCACAAATAAGACTAATAAATGCAAATCAAAAGCTCTAATCTTCTATATAAAACCTAAAAATCCACTAGCTTGTAGAGATACCTAGACTCTATCTTTTTTCCTAACTTCTGGCTATAATTTTGGTTCAATTCTATTCACCAATCCCATCTTATTTCCCTCACAGCCACTCTAGCTATCCTTGCTATCAAAATTCACCCAAATGAACCAAGAGGGACTAAAATTAGATGATGAATTTTGGCTATCTAAGAGTTGTTTTTTAGTGTATAGAGCTTCTTTTTCAAACCTCTAAAATTTACATCAAAGTAAATGAGTCCCCAACTCACCTTAGAACTACCAAATACTCCTTCAAGAATTAAAGGATTTGCCCATATGCATATGATTAACAACATTATTATTTCCTTCATTATTAACCTTAAATAATAACTCCCTAGGGAGATCCTCACGTCATATCCAAGTTAAAAAGGCCAAATTATTAACTCTTTTATTGGCAAACTAGCTAGGTATACCATTCCTTTCCCTATAGGTATGTTGAATGTTCACCTACTGTAAAGAGTTCAATAAGACTATAGCTTCATCTATAACATGCTTGATAGACTAGCTAATAACACTTTTCCTAGACAAATAATTCATAATGGTTAGAGAGTCTCCCTCCACCTATAAATTTTGAACATTCAGTTTCTTAGCCAATTTTATTCCCCATAATGTTTCTAGAGCTTCTACCTATTGATTTGACCTCACCCCCATGTCTCTCGCATATGTAGTAATCAAATTTCCCTTATTATCTCTAATAATTCCACCTACCCCCATTGGCCTTGGGTTTACTTTCAAAGCTCCATTAAAATTGAGCTTCATCTAGCCCTCAAGAGGAGGTTTCCTTTTCATCACTATGTTAAATGTTAAGTTTTATGGTATAAATCCTTAGCTTTTAGGTCAACACAACCTATGTGATATATACCTCCAGGATTGAAACAACCTTTCCCTAAACATGAAAAAGATCAAGCATAGGCAACACCATAGATACAAAAAAATACATCACATGTTGATAAAGGCAATTGAAAATCACCAACATGGTGAGCATTACCACTTTAACCAAATAAGATGACATGTAATACCAAATCCTAGTTAGATAAAAAAACATGTTTAAAAATTTACTACAAAGTGTGACCTTGCCAAATTAGGTGTAGAATAGCATGAATTCTTGAATTTAATTCTTGCAGACATAGGAAATAAGGTTTATGATCAAAAAATGATAAAAAGAATTATTCTTTTGTAAGGTATTACATAGATAATAGGTGTGTGGGTTGATATTAACCAACCTCCTCCTTCAATAATAGTAGACATTATTAGGTAGGAAGCAATATGCCAATAATTTCAAGTGTAGGTTTTTAGACAGATCTAACTACATGATCTTCCATTGCATAAGAAACAAACTTTCTATTACAATAAAGTCCATCACTAGCCCTAGTGTGTAAGCCAAGGACCAATTATGTGCCTAAAGTCTCTCCATAAATCAAGGACTAAATGATATCTTTTATATAGCCATTTAAGGAGGTCAAACTTTAATAAGCCCAAGGACCCTAGTGATAAACTTAAGATATGGTCTAAGTTATGAAGATTTCAAAAAAGACTCTCATTCCCCTTCCATCTTCAAGGAAAAAGGCTACCATATATAAGGCACTATTGTTGAGACATCATATTTCTAAATATTCACACTCTATCATAAAGATCAATTCACCAACTCCTATGGAGGAGCTTGAAGAAACTAGTCACCACAGCTTGAGTAACAAGTCAAACAAAGGGACGTCATAACACATGAACAAGCTAATAAGGATCAAGAGGAGAAAACAAAGGTGTAAAATAATAAGGAATAATAATAATAATAAGGAACAAGTAAAGCACAAGGCTATTGAAGAGGAAGAATAGTAGAAGCATCATGTGAAATAGGAGGAATGTAAAAAATGCTAAGAAAGTTGAGGTAGAAAATAAAATCACTGAAAAAGTAGAGGTAAAGAAGAAAGAAGAATAAAAAGTAGCAAGGAAGTAGAAAGAAAAAAATCAATAAGCATAAGCAATGCAATAAAATAAAGACAAATCAGAGGTAGTCACAAAGGCTTGTGAGGATAAAAAGGCTTAAGAAGTACTGAACACCTAGGAGGAGCAAACTAAGAGACAACTTGAAAAGCATGCTACCAAAGCTAAGGTTAAGGTAGAATCTAAAACTAAGGCTAAAGTATATTCTAAAGCTAAGGTTAATGTAAAAAAGAAATTCAAGGTAGAATCAAAGTACATAGTAACTAGAAGTCACAACAAAGTAAACAACATAGACCACCAAGATAGTGGGAATAACTGAGACCTAGTAGCCATTTTCCACATCTCAAGGATTAGAATCTACTTAGTGAGGTATATAGGAGGAGGAATATCAACTCAAGCCTCAAATATATATTGAATGTCTATGAGATGTCCCTACATAATCCACATGTTGAATAACAATTTATCTTCACATGGCATAGATCAAGAAGGCACTTGTGATGGTTGTAACTTCTAATATGTATATAGAAACAATAGTGTATGAAACATATCTAGATGTTTCCAAGAATCCACTTGCTAAGCAAATTAAAGGTGAAGTTAAATTTGAAGAATCAATTATGCAGAATGCTTCAAATTTAGATTAATAATTCTTACAAATTTATGAAGACAACATAGATATACACCTCAAATTCACAATTGCACACTAGATCATTGATAATAATTTCCTTGTGTTGGTCACCTAAGTCCTAAGTGACCAAGTGATGTAATAAGAAAAGTAATTCTTGGCTTTATTATCATAGAAAATAAAGGATTGGCTTATATTGCATAATATGCAACCACTTTACACTCACGGGAATAATATCAAAGGGGAAATGAAGGTACTTTTTGAGCTCTTGGAATAATATGATAAGTCTTGGATAAATCCATGGTCTAATCCAATAAAATCACATAATTCATGCTTAATTGGAATAAATATCTCACTAATTCATTATCTAATGTTGAACTTGAGTTTTATAAGGTGGAAAAATCCAAATCAGTGATGGAAGATCATTTGGCTACTCTGAAATAATGGACAACAGACTCAAGTAGTTTCTTGAATCACATGAAATTATCATACAGAATTTGTAGACATGTCAAAATGAGATCCTATGCAACACATTTACTAAAATTCAAATGTAGAGGCATGTAGATTATTTGAAGGAGTGATTCTAGGATATCTAACTCAAAGTTTCAAACACTAGGGTACTCATCACATCACTAAAGATATATATATTTAGAATCTTATGGTGTCTTAAGTCTCCTTCTACATATTACTCACTATGGTGTAAAATTTTATTACTAACTTGAAAATTTTCAAATAGGATTTATCACATCTATATAGATCCATCATATAACTAGTTGAAGAGCCACAGTTAATTCCTCCTCAAAATCTACAAATGCTCCACTAGAAGAAGATGGTTGTAATTTATCAGCTAGTGATCCAATAATAGTAACCACCTCTAACACCAAATTCCATATCATTAATTTATTCTTTTGCATCATAAGTAGAACCAACATCACAATGCCCACTATTTCAATCAATGTAAAACATGCCATCACTATCTAAGTAGGTACTACTCACACTTCAAATTTTGAATATTTTTTTCACACTCTAGTAGGATGGCCTTAAGAATTAGAAGTAGGGCCAAATTAGTTGAAAACCTATCAAGGGAATTATGACCCAAGGGCAATGGATAAATGACATAATTACATTGTACAGAAAACATTTCACACAAAATATTATATTATATTCATTTGATAATATAATTCACTAAGAGAGGTGAAAGTTCAAAAATCTTCAAGGGTGGTTACAATAACAAACCAACTTTCTCAAGTAAAAAACTTATTTACTAACAAATCAAACTAACTAAGGACATTAACATAACATTGCATCATTAAAATAATCCAAAAAAAATCCCCCTTGATCCAAAGAGGTAAAAAAGATGAAATATATGAAACAATGACTCTGAAGTCATCAAAGAAAAATCTATTGCAATTACAATTGGTGTACTATACATATTTATAATGACAAAATAGATGTCACTCCATAAATAATCCTACCACTATAAGTTGTGTCATAAAAGGTTGATGAACATGATCAAGGCCTACTCATCCCCTATGTTCATTATATTGTACTATAGTCAAACACGACCAAGGCATGTCTAACTAAAAAAACCCATATAGGTTCCCACATTATAACCTATCCAAGTAGCAACCTATACTCTATATGGCACATATTCTTGATGCCCAACAATGTTGATAACCTTTGCTCAATATTGTTGGTGCTAATAACCCCTATCAGATCGTAGTATCATCAAAAATTGATTCAAGTCCAACCAATGCCTAAATATAATCCTCTTATTCATACAAGAGGTGATAAGAATTTCATCAAGATAAAAAACCAACTTTGTCTATTTCATGTCATGAATATCAAATATAGACAGCTAAAATAGAACTCAAAGCAAGAACATAAGTCAAAACCTCTATTCAATCATGAACCCAAACTATGAGAAAATAGCTAACTGAAGAAGGGTAATATTCCTCCATCCTAAAATAGATACTCTAACATCAAATTTTACACTTACACTTTGTAAATTATAAGGATTCTAATGGGCCTATAAAGGATGAGATGTTCACCAACAACACAAGCATGAGGTGGCACATTAAAAATTATCATTTGAAAAGTGTTGGTTTCCACTGATAATACACTTTTATACATAAATGAATACATTTGTCATATAAATCATATATTGAAGTTTTAAAATACAAAATATAATATTTTGTGATGTTTAGAATGTCTAAAAACCTATAGTTTGAATGGTTATTATTATCACTCAAAAGTGTATCCTTTCAAGAATGTGTGCCTTTTCTCACTCTTGTTGATACAATGGAAAATATCCAAGGTTTGGGTGACATTATTTTAGAGATAATATATAAATTTATGGTTGGATACCTTTTTTACTCTCACTTACTTTTCTCTAAACTCTCTAATTATGTGTTTTTATTGACTATGAAAAGGGGAAAAAGAGCAACACACAAGCTAAAATTAAACATAAAATTAAAAATTTAGGGTGATGAACCAATATAAAAGTCAATTATGACTATAATTGACATAATTTTTAATATAAATAACTTTCACACATTCACTTCATCTTCATATAGTGTCTTCCACATCAGTATTTCATACTACAGGTCTTGATAAACACTCAGACTAGCTTGGAAGGAATGAACAATGGTTGAATTCACTTCCAGATTAGGTAGAAATCAGATTTAGACACTTTATATGATGTTAAATAATTATAATTTTCTACTTAAATGTGATATATTTATACATAAACATATTAAAATCAATCATTCACTAAATTCTATCAATGAACATAAGACACACACTTCATGAACTGCTTGAAAATGGAGGAAAATTAAGCTCTTTATTACTTAAAAGGCAATGTAAAAATTTTGGGAGATTTTTAATTATTCAAAATCATAATCTAATAAAATTCTCTAAAAATTTAAATTACATATAGAAATGAAGAAGAGAGAGAAGAGACAAAGCAGCCCTAAACTGGATGAGTCAACATGTTAACTCATAGTTCATTCTTATTTTAACTCAACTCAAACTCAAAGTTAAACTCAAAACCAATATTAAAAATTAATAAATATTAAATACATGATTTTAACATGATCTCTTTGTAATATTTTTTATAATTTATAGAGAGAATCTTGTTTAAATTATTGAAAAGTGATAGGTCAACATGCATTCTTTGATGGTTGAGTCTTAAAGAGATCTTTGACTATCTTCATTGTACTCCTATTGAACTTAAAATTAAATCCTTTTTATATTGTATTAATACTTAATTTTTACTTCAATAGCCTTTATTTCATCTTGTATTTTTGACTTGACTTATCTTGAATTGTAACTTGGAGTTTGACTTGAGCTTATTGACTTGCATCTTACATGCATGTTTATTCTTTTGAATTTTTAAAATTAGCCCAAAGGGGGCATATTAGGAGAGACTATTATTTAATTTTTATGTATATTAATTCCAAACTTTATTTAATATTGAAAAAAAAACACTTCACCCTTTCTTGATCTTCAGTTACCAAAGAACACATGTATTTGACTAGGCAAGGTTGTTGAATGAACCATGCATTGATCATACTTATGAATTTTCTTCTTATTCAAGAGGGAGAAAATGTAGGAGATATTATATGTTGATGTTTTTAAAAAATCCATGAAATATCATTTTTTAAAGTTCATTATCTGATGGACAATCACAACTCTCCATACTAGTCCCTCTTGGACATATATATCTTCTATGGTTTTGGCAAGCTTCTTGAATGAACCATGAGAACATGAAACTTGATGAATTTTATTTTTATTTTTTTTTAAATAAGGAGTTTAAATATGACTTTAACATAATAAACATGGTTTAAAATACCTTCAAACAAATTTTATTCTCCAAATTTTACTTACAACCTCCAAAAATGCCATTTTATGCTCTTTAGGCCTCAAGAAACCTTGATTTAGATTAGGGGGTCTAAAAATGAGTTATAGGAATCAAAATACACTAATAATATTCTATATGTGTGTGTGTGTGTGTGTGTGTGTGTGTGTGTGTGTGTGTGTGTGTGTAAGACCTTAATTTTTTTTAAATATCCAAAACTTTTCACCAAACTTACAGACAAAAAATCACAAAAAAGTGTCTACTTGTTGCCCATAGGGTGACCTGGAGATGTTTTTCAATGAACTAAGTATATTTTATTATTTTTATTATCGTGATCATGTATTAATACCTAAAAAATTAATTATTCACACTCTTAAATAATTTTATTCCAATGGAAGGATTTAAAACACTCGTTTTCAACTCTATTTGTGAGCAAAATAGTGAAAACCTTGATTTCCTTCATGAACAAACCTGTGTTTTGGAATTTTATATATTATCAAGTATATTATAGATATTAAAATAATTTTAAAATTTTAATTAAATAAAAAAATACTTATATGTAAAATTTAAATATATTTCATTACATAAAACTCCAAATATACACTTTTTGGTGTTTCTTAGCTTGCACAATTTCATTTTTGAATGCCCATAGTTTTAAACTTTGCCATTTTATTGAGTTTTATGAGGCATATATACCTCATTAATTTTAAATTATGACCTTTAATAACACACATAATTATTATTGTAGACACCGCAAACGTGTCTGCACCTTGGTTCTTCCCCTTGGTCCTTTCTCCCTCCTAGTCCTCCTTGGTCCCTAACCCACCTAGGTCTTATTAATTAAAAATTAACATCTTTTAATTAATTGAGTCCCCCTTTTCCACCCTACCCTTGCCTCCTTGGATCCTCCCTTGAATCCCTCCACCTTCCCCTAGCATTTATTAGCCCAAATCTCACCATTATAGCCCCCCTCGTCCATTTTGGCAACCTTGCGACCGTTCTGCCCATGACCCCTCGCTCGGCGGCGTGCAAGAATGGGCAGAGGCTATTTTTAGCCTCTGTGCCCATCCTGCGACCGCCGACATCGGCGACCCTTCGGCCGACGTCGGTGAAACTGCCGGTGTCGGCAGCCTTCATTATCCCGTCCTGTATCCGTTGCAACCCCTGGACTCCTGAGCTCGCAAACAGAACTCTCCTGGCGTTTGGCATTCGTCTGGTCTTCGTTTTGAACCTCGTGCAACAACAGCAGCAGGTGCAAAGGCCCTTCATCAGAATTCTCTTCTTGCAGAATCCCCTCTGGCTTCAATAACAGCTCCTTCAACTCTTCATTCAGCAAGGAGGGAGGTAAGCAAATCTGTTAATTGATTCTTTGTTTTAAGCTTTCAGTTATCTATTGTTATCTGCTTCCCTTCTACCCTTCCCCCTTGAGAGGCTGCAAGGCCTTCTCAGGCCCTGTCCTCTGCCCATCCTCCTCTCCCATTGTCCCACTCTTCATCCCAGTTCCAGACAACTCCCCATTCCCCTTTTGTCCACAAAAGACCCTGTATAGGGCAAGACCATTCCATAGTCCATTCTGACCCGTCCTCAGACTCTGTCTCGACATCCTCAGCATCCCGGACCTGTCCACAGTCCAGAACACATCTCAGACCCGACCACAGGCCATTACCCCGACCGACGCCGGTCAATTCCCATACCGACGTCGGCAGAATAACCGACGACGGCAGACCTCCTAACCAACGCCGGCAGAACTTCCGACATTGGCGACTGTCATCAACCCGACTGCTTATTTCAGGTAACCATTTGGTGTTTTCTTTCATTTCTAAGCTATTCATCATTTCTGTATTCTGGCATCTTATACTTTCTCAGTCTTTTATCTGTCTTTCATCTGTGGGTTGACCTCCCTTTGAGGAAGTTTTTACACTTCCGGGGACAAGCTTTCGCTTGGCAACCCACCGTCTATTTATCTAACATCCCCTTGTCCAAGTTTTCCTTTCTTTTGCAGGTGTCATTCCTCCACAGCCAAAGAGGAGTGCTCACAAGCGTCTGGATCACGGTGCGCAGTCGGCATCCAGGTATTCCTAACCTCGTCCATTTTCTCTAGTTTCTTTATTCAACTTTTCGAATGTAGAAAGCGAATTAGCCCAAGAAACATTCTGGCACGCCCGGTGGGACCCTAGGTTCCTCCTGGGTTCCTTTTCTCTTCTATTCATTTAGGAGCATTAGGTTCTTACCTTTTCTCCTCCTTCTTTTCTTCTCAATGGCACTATAAGCAAGAATTAAAACGAATCCTTCTTTTTCTTCCTTGTGCATTTTAGACTAGTCTAAACGTCATATTCTTGACCCTTTCTCAAAACATTGTCTTCATAACAATATCACATTTCGACTTTGGGTATTAAAACACTTTGCATTCATCTCTACTTGTGCTTGCATCTTCGTAGTCCACATCTAGTAACTTAAACGCATATTGAATAAATCTAGACACTTGATGTTACACTACCGACTCACATGCACAAAACAAACATATAACTTACCTGAGACAAGGCCCGACTGGGATTTCATCCCCCAGCAGATACCTTACCCGTCCCGGTGACCCTACTTGGATTTCATCACCAAGGGGGAAGCCCACTCCGTTCTCTGGCGGAGGATAAACTCTAGGCGAGGTATATCTTGGCTAAGCGAGACCAGCTAACCACTGGAATCGTGAAGTGAGGGGAGCTTGCTCCTTAGCACCAGGCCGCGTACCAGACCCTAACACAGATTTCTTGAGCACCAAAAACAAAACCCGAAACCAGCTCTAGACTTCTTCTTCTAGGACCTTCTTGACAGCCAATCTTTCCAAACATTTCATCTAAGGCATAAGCCACAATTTCTAAGGTTAATTCCTAGGATTTATCGCTCAGACTTGTCTGTCTTTCTCTGTTTTCCTCTTCTCATCTGTTTGTTTGAGTGTGTGAGGACGCTTTCTTCATTGTTTTCCAAGAATCTTTTGGTTCTCTGGAAAACACAGTCACCGACATCGGTTCTGCCACCGACGTCGGCTTCCCTCTGTTACCGGTCATCGGTTATCTGACCGACGTCGGCCTCATTTACTACCGACATCAGTTTTTAAACCGACGTCGGTCTCTGTCACTGTCCTTTTTTTTCCAAAAACACAGCAGCTTAAACCTGTCCATCTTCTGTCAAAGACACCATCCCGGTTTTCTGAAACTAAACAGCACAGTTTCTGAAACCTGAACCTTCCTTGCCTTGCATGGTTTTGACTCGTAGCCAAGCCAAAGCTCTTATCAACCACGCTAGCCGTCAACCACTTCCATCAACCCCGTCCGTGACCAAGCCTACAATGGAGTTCAACTCGGAGACCGAAAGAACTCCTACCCGTCCAACCCCGCCTTTGACTCCTATTGTCCAGGAAGGGGACCAAGATTTCGAGCGATTCTTGGACCTCAATGTCAAGGCTTTGCAACATTATCTCGCGCATAGTCGAATGCGAGACTCCTTGGGCAATCCAATCTATGGAATGCCAACCTCTCTTGCCGCGACTACGGCTGTATCGACAACACCCGTAGTTCAACCTTCAGACACTCGACCCGTCACTTCGACCACCGACCAGACTCAGACTTTGACCAATCCTACAGGTGTGGCCTCCCCTTCTATCATTGGGCCCACTTCCATCGGGGTTCCGGCCCCTTGTCAACCTCAACCCCCTCAATCGTTATCCTCTCCTTTTCAAAACCTTGTCGTTTCTATTCCGCCTGCCCTGGCCCCTATCAACACCAGGGTGGCTTCCTACCCCTTGGCCCCTGTTACCACTATCCCACCTCTCGTGGCAACATCGGGCTTACCTATGCCTTCCACTCAACCACCTCTAGCCCCTTCCTCTACGACTAGTTATCTCTATGTTTCCCCTTCACAAGGACAACCGACTACATCGTATGCATCCCCTAACCTCTTCCAAGCGCCCTACAACTTAGGGGGCGCGCCACCCGTCAATCCGTCGGCAGACATCATTAAAATGCTGATGGACAAGATGACCCATCTTGAGACTTCTGTTTCCGGCTCGCGCAACGCTCTCTCCTATGAGCAAATCTGCAACGAGCCCATCCATCCTTCTATCCCAATCAGACCATACCCTAGCCAATGGGAGCTTCCGAAGTTTTCTCGCTTCCAAAGCAAAGAAGATCCCCAGCAACACTTGCGGGCATTCAAACATGCCTGCTACCTCATCGGCCATGACGATGCGTTACTCTTACGCACGTTCCCTATGTCTCTCTCGGGCGCTGCACTTGACTGGTACAGCTCCCTTCCTAGCCATTCTGTCTTCTCATTCACGCAATTGGCCCAGCTCTTCCTCGATCATTTTTCCATTAACATCACTAAGAAGGTCTCCATCACGGACCTCTATTCTATCAGACAATTCGAGGACGAGTCCATAGCCGACTTTGTAGCTCGATGGAGAGGCCTTATCAACCAGCTCTCCTTCTCTTTACCCCAGGCCGAGCTTATTGAACTCTTCTCCCAAGCTTGCGCCAGACATATCTCTTCCACCCTGAGGGTTCAAACCTTCCGCACTTTTGATGAAGCCTTCACGATGGCTCGCAAACTTGAGTTGCGTGCCATCGAGGAGAATAAAGTCAAGTTGCGGAGCAAGAATCCCAGCTCTAAAACCAATGACTCCCCTTCAGCCAAGCCATCGTCATCCAATTCTAAGCCCAAGGCTTCAGCTAACGCTGTAGTCGTTAGGCCTTCATCTTCCTCGCCCTCATCTAATCAGCCTGAGCCATCAACATCTCAGAGCGCCACCCGCCAGTTCCAGCAAAGATACGTGCAACGACGATATACTCCTATCGGAGAATCATACGCATCTGTGCTGGAAAAGCTTGTTAAGCAGGGGGCCCTCAATCTCCCTCAGGCTCGTCCTCCTCCACAATTCGATCCCTCTCACGCCATCCCCGTGTGGTATAGGGAGCATGACTTCTGCAGCTTCCACCGTGTTAAGGGACATGACACGGAGAACTGCAAAACATTTAAAAACATAATCCAAGATATGCTTGAAAAGGGGGACCTTATCTTAGACAATCCAAATGCGCCCCCTAATCAGGCTATTGACATCTTCAAGCAACCTTTTCCCAATCATCCGCCGACCCAAAACAACGTCCAGACCTTAATTGACGATAACCATGAACACAACATTCGAACCGTCAATGCGGTCTCTCCTTTCGTCCCCAATCCATCTCAAGAGGCTAGTCCATCAATCAGTCCATCACATGTGGACGAACCTCTTTCTCCGGCTAGTTCTCCACCGACCTCTCTCATCCTGGAGGACGCCTCGACTCTACCAGTCCCACCAGTCTCGCCATCCTCCTTTCTACTACCTGTGGAGGACCAAACCCTTCCTACTCCTCAGCCGCAAGTAGAGGGCACCATCATCCCCGCCCTTTACCCGCTAGAGGAGCCTCGCTTTTCGGATTCTTCTCCACCCAGAGAAGATCCTGTCTCCCCTCCGTCTTCGTCTAAATCCATCATAACTTCGCCATTCAATACTACACCCATCTCGTCCTCAACCCCGCAACCCTCAACATCATCTTCTCAGCCATTTTCCCGGTTAGTGGAGAAGATCCAGCTTCTCCCTTCAAGGAAAGTGACGCCTCAGGTGCTGTGGGAACGTCTCAAAGCCCTTCAACATACCCGCGCCCTCTCATCACATGCTGCCAATCCTCCCCAGGCAGAATCTCTTCAAACTCACGACAAAGACCAGACACGCAGACCTCAACCAAACCAATCAAAACATGCATCTATCTCGTCCAAACCCATCAAATCACTTGGCGTTCATCCTATCTCCGCCCTCACTCACCCGCAAGTGAAGGTGGATCTAGACCAGACCTCGACCAGCAACAGTCTTCCAACCAAGACAAAGAAGACTGCCAGACCTCCTAAGCGAACGCCTTCTTCCCTGTCACCATTGCCATCCATTCTGGGCCCCCATCCTTCGACCTTGGCCAGCATTCTTCCCACTCTGGCCTCCAATCGGAACTCGTTACCTCCTTTGCTTTCTCCGCCTACCTCCAGCCGTCCCTCTCCCAAAAAGCCTTTCTCAATCTGTAGACCAGAGTCACCTCCATCTGTCCCCGCACCATCAACTCATAAAGTGGTACGGAAACCTCTTCCAGCCTCACCCAAGCAAAAGTCACCGACCTCGCGCATATCAACCAACACAGACCCTTTAGTGGGCTCATATTCGGTGATATTGCGCCGACTTCTGCAAACCTCCAGCATAACCCTTCCGCCCATCTGACCTTTTCAACCTCTCAGGTCTAAACCCTCCTGGTTCGACGATACAAAAGTTTGCTTATATCATCGTGCACCAGGACATGATACTGAGACCTGTTGTGCCCTCAAGGCCGTCATCCGCCGCCATATGGAGAAGGACACTCTTCTCCTTGAGGACACTCTCGACCAGACCTCGACTCCATCCCATCCTACACCTTCGGCCACAACATCTCATCAGCAAAACACGACCCCTTTTTCACCACCCGTTTTCGAAATCAATGCTGTCCGAATAACCACTAGGTCGCAGAAGGACAAGGCAAAAGAAAAAGCTGCCATTCCTTGGACCTATCCCTTCGTCAAACCACCTCTTGCGCCCAAGCCCAAAATTTCTATCCGTGGCGCATCCCAACCTTCTTCATCTTCATCTTCTGGGCCGATTCAAGACTCCATGCTGAAGCAGCTTCGTCAGACACCGGTGAAGATGTCCCTCTATGACCTTATCCAAACCTCGCCTCAACACCGTCAAGCCCTCATCCAAGCCTTGCAAGCAGCAGAGGTCCAACCCGAAGACCCCCAGCCGCTTGCTGCCCTTGTCCATTCTTTATCTCCTATCAACTCCATCACATTTAGCGATTCTGAGATTCCCACATCCAACACGGAAGATCAGGACGCCGCCCTCTTCATCACTGCCTATGTCGATCGGACACGCATCAAACGCATTATGATCGACGGCGGCGCCAGCATCAACATCATTTCTACCCATGCCTTCGAACAGCTATCTCTTCCCAAGAATTGCGTCTCCAAAATTGACGCTATCTTACGTTCTTTCAATGACACCACCGCCACGACCATTGGCACAGTCGTCCTCCACATTCGCGTCGGTCCACGCATAGTCTCGGAGCTCTTCTACATCATCGAAGGAGAGTTTCAATACAACATCCTGCTGGGCCGACCATGGATCCGTGCCATGGCCTGTATTCCTTCCACCCTGCATCGTTGTGTGAAGTTTGAACATGACGGGCAAGTCCATACCATTCCCGCTGACCCCTCACCTTTCAAGACTCGCAACACGACTTATCGTCCCAACGATGTCCTCATTCCCATCAAACCTTCAACTCCGGCATCGCCTCCATCTGCGGAAGCTTCGACCAGTTCGCAATCGGCGGTCGCCCTCACCTCTCCTCTTCAAGCGCCAACCAAAGACCCCATGGAAGACGTCTTCCAACGATTATCACTTGGGGAATATCGCTTGCTGACCCTTGACATGCTCCAAACTCCGCAAGAGTATGGACGCCTTCACCTCAGTCCCAATTACGACCATCGGATCGGGATGGTCGTACCTTATGGTCCTCCTCACTTCCAAACCAACTTTGTCTATGGGGGGCTCAATCAAGCTCCTACCAACGGCAATTCCCTTTCGTCACCCCGACCCTTCACCTCAGACTTCTCGTTTCTTGGCAACCCTGCCTTTGCACACACTTACCTTTACAGGTGTGCATGGAAGGGTTTTGGTTTCGGACATTATGAGCAGGGCTCCCATCAGCCTATCGAGACGCTCAATGATGACGATGCCAAGAAACGATATGGCCTGGGATATCATGACCCCACTCAGGCTCCTTTCGACCTTTGTCCCGAGTCAACCGTGAACCAATCTCCTCCAAACTCGCCCATTTCTCCTTCGTCACCTACGGAGTCGGTGGTCTCCATCCCTCCTTGTTTTTTTTTCCATAAACACCATCCGCCTGGAACCCCTGACCTATCAGCTCAATGGGGTGCCCAGGTCTCTCCCTCTCATTTTTCCTAGCATGGTAGAAGATGAGTCGGCCACCATTCACACTGTCCACTGCGTTGACGATGACGCCATCCTTTCCTATATGGGTGCCGATGACTCTTTCATCCAGCGTTCCCTCCCTTCTGAGACCCAGATTATGTTAAATGAATCCACCATTGACATCAACCTCCCTTCTTCTTCTGATGTTCCTCACGTCTTAAAGATTGGCCAATCTCTAGACGCTCAGGAGCAGCTTGACTATGCCCAATTCCTTTCCGACCATAGCAAGGCCTTCGCCTGGACTTACAGCGACATGCCTGGCATCGACCCCACCATCGCTACCCACAACATTGTCACCAAACCAGAGGCTAAGCCTGTTAGGCAAAAGCTTCGAAAGATGCATCCTCACGTTGCGCTCCTCGTCAAAGAAGAGCTTCAGCGCCTTCTCTCTACCTCCTTCATCCGACCCATCGATTATCCACAGTGGGTCTCTAACATCGTCCCAGTTACTAAAGCAACTAGGGGGATTCAGATCTGCACGGACTATCGCGACCTTAACCTAGCCTGTCCCAAAGACGATTTTCCTCTTCCTAACATTGACCAACTTGTTGATCTCACGGCCGGCCATGAGATGCTCTCTCTCATGGACGGATTTTCAGGATACAATCAAATCCTGATCGCACCGGAAGATCAGCACAAGACTACCTTTATCACCCCATGGGGGACTTTCTGCTATCGGGTCATGCCTTTCGGCTTGAAAAATGCTGGTGCCACATATCAGCGCGCCATGACCTACATTTTCCACGATCTCCTCCACAAAATCATGGAGGACTATGTGGATGACCTTCTCGGCAAGTCCAAGCTTCGCCGCGACCACTTGACCATTCTCGCAATCATCTTCTCTCGTCTTCTTCAATACAACGTCCGCCTTAACCCCAAGAAGTGTGTCTTTGGGGTCCTCTCAGGCAAGCTTCTCGGCTTCATCATTTCCTTTCGTGGTATCGAGATAGATCCCGCTAAAATTCACGCTATCCTCGAAATGCCACCCCCGACCAATCTCAAGCAGCTTCGCAGTCTCCAAGGGAAGCTCCAGTCCATTCGTCGTTTCATCTCGCAGCTCTCAGACCGCTGCCAACCTTTTCATCATCTCCTTAAAAAGGACATCTTCTTTAAGTGGGATGAGGACTGTCAAGAGGCCTTTGAAGCCCTCAAAAGCTATCTGGTCTCTCCACCAGTCCTCATTCCACCTAAAGACGACCAACCCTTCTACCTTTATATCTCCACCACCAACCATTCGTTAGGTGCCATGATCGCGCACCGGGACGAGCATCATCATGAGCAGGCGGTTTACTACATCAGCCGAACACTGGTCGACTATGAAACTCGGTATACTCATACTGAGAAACTATGTTTGGCATTAGTCTTTTCCGCCACCAAGCTCCGTCACTATCTTCTCAACCACAAGACATTTGTCATCACTCACACCGACCCGCTCAAATACATGCACTCCAAGCCATATCAAAATCAACGTATGGCTCGGTGGCTTATGCTGCTTGCTGAGTTTGACCTCGAATTCATCCAGCAAAAATCTATCAAGGGGCAAACCATCGCTGATCAACTGGCGGATGCCCCTCTTCCCGACAATCAACCTTCACAATTTGAGTTCCCTGACGAGTCTATCGCCACACTTTCCACCGATGACACCGTCTATCAAATGACCATGTTCTTTGATGGCTCCAAATGTCAACTCGGCGGGGGTGCGGGGGTCATCCTTATCCCACTCGAAGGGGAACCCATGCCTCTATCTTTTAAGCTTGACTTTGATTGTACCAATAATATGGCCGAATACGAGGCCTTAGTTTTGGGACTTCAAACTGCCCTTTCCCTCCACATCAAGTCTATCAACATCTTCGGCGACTCGCAGCTCGTCGTTAATCAAGTCAACGGTTCATACCTCTGTAAAAACGAAATTTTACAAAGGTATAAAAATCGTGCTGACACTCTTTTGGCATCTTTCGACCATTACCTCTTGCAGACTGTTCCACGCTCTACGAACAAGTTTGCCGACACCATGGCTTCTCTTGCTTCGCATATCCCGTCCTCATCATCGTCATCTCGACTCTTCGTCACAGTGCATCGCGTACCTTTGCCTTCATACATCTCTCCTCACATCGACCATATCAACACTATCAATTCTAGCCCACAAGATGACTGGTATAAGCAACTTGTGGACTACTTATCTCTTTCTATCACTCCTCCCAACCTCTCTAGCAATGCGTGGCGAGCTTTCATCAAGCGCACAGCTCGCTATACCATGCTAGGGGGTCTTCTCTATAAGCGAGGCTTCGACGGCCTCCTCCTTCGCTGTCTAACCTCTGCTGAAGCCTCTCATGCCATAAAACAAGTCCACGACGGGATTTGTGGCGGACACTTCAGTGGAAACTCGGTTGCCAAGCGCATCCTTCGCCTGGGTTATTATTGGCCCACCCTTCATCAAGACTGTAGCGACTATGTCCGGCGTTGCATCAAGTGTCAGCAACACTCTAACCTGCTTCATCTCCCCAGCCACGCTTTGCAAGTCACTCAGGATTTTTGGCCTTTCTCTCAGTGGGGCTTGGATCTCATCGGTGAGATCAACCCTCACTCGTCTCTTCGTCATCAGTCCATCATCACTGCCACTGAGTATTTCACCAAGTGGGTGGAAGCTATTCCTCTAGTCTCCACAAAAGCCGACAAAATTGTCGATTTCATCAGCAGCCATATCATCTGTCGTTTCGGTGTCCCTCACAAAATCATCACCGACAATGGCAAATCCTTCAAAAACAAGACTGTCCAAAAACTATGCGACTCATTTGGCATCAAACTCAGCTTTTCTTCACCTTACTACCCACAAGCAAATGGGCAGGCTGAGGCTTCCAACAAAATTCTGACCAAAATTCTCATGAAGGTGGTCGACGATACAGGAAGGGATTGGCACATTCATATTCCCTTCGCTTTGTGGGCCTACCGCACTAGCATCCGAACCTCTATGGGTGCTACTCCTTTTTCTCTCGTGTACGGAACAGAGGCTGTCTTACCTCTCGAAGTACAGATCCTGTCTCTCCGCATCTCTCTGCATGACATTCTCTCAAACGACGACTTTCGTCAAGATCGCTTAGCTCAACTTGAGTTACTTGACGAGCGCCGCCTTGCTGCCCTCAATCATCTCCATGTCTACCAAAGTCGCATAAAGCGGGCCTACGACAAAAATCTGCGAGAACGAGATTTCAATATCGGAGACCTCATCCTCAAAGAGAATCAACACGTGACCAATATGGAGCGAAGTAAACGAGGCAAATTCGCCCCCAATTGGCTTGGACCCTTTATCATCACGCACAAGTATGGATCAGGGACTTATCGTCTGTCTTCCCTCGACGGATGCCCAGAACCTGAGCCTCTTAATGCGTTGCATCTTCGACCATTCTTCTGTTAGTCGAGTACTTGTCCACTTGACACATAACTTGAGCTCGTCCCTTGAGCAATCCTCGTCCTCTGGCTCCTTATTCCTTTCGACCCTATTCCCCTTTAACAAGTCCTCTGCAACCCTTTTATGGCGCATGGGTACCTTGTCCTAATAAAAGGGAGTCCTTGCACTTCTACAGTCTTGTCCATGACTCAAAAAAAAAAAAAAAAAAAAAAAAAAAGACGATGTCCAAACATATCCAAGGTCACACAATCAAATCCAAAAAGATAGACTGATCCCTCGAAGGACAGCTGTGCTATTATTGCTGTAGTTAATAGACTGATCCCTCGAAGGACAGCTATTCAAACATTATATAAAGCAAAGATATAGACCACTCCCTCGAAGGATGGCTATAATTAAATCTTGCTACCAACAGCAACCTATCTTAGAAGCTTCCCGCGTCGATCAGCTTCGCAACATGACCACTAAATCAAAAGACATCTCTATGTAGGCTTCCCGCATCGATCAGCCTGCGCAAAAAAAAAAAAAAAAAAAAAAAAAAAAAAAAAAAAAAAAAAAAAAAACGGGTCATGGACTTGGCTTGTAGTTGTCTCAGGGTCTCCTCTAAAAAGGGGCAAGGTTATTCCTGCTCTTAAACTGGGTTACCCTATCCTCCTCCCATCACCTGCTCAAGGGACTTCGAGCTCACTTTAATGTCAAAGTGATTCGCTTACCGTTCTGACACAACACTGGTCCACGACGTAATGCATGAACGGGGCTTTTTGTTCTAATAACCCCTATCTATACTTCCTGTTGGTCCTTGTCAATGAAAGAGCAATTTGCCTTCCATCTTTTCTCTACACTTTGGTCACATTTAACCCCATCAATTGGCGACTCAACTCAAACCAAGCCATTTTTCATCATTTTTCAGACATCATCCTCGTCTATTCCACATAGTTTCCACGGACACCAATACACATGGAAACTACCGACCAGACCCAATTTATGTTAAGCATAAACCAATACTTGCTGAAACATAAATAGACTTCCATTCATCTTTAGCATGCATCCATCACGACTATGGAAACTTGTTAAGGGATGAAAGACTCTCGACTCTTGTGACATTTGCAGCATCATCTTGACACTTGACCACATCCAATCATCGATCACTCTGTCTCCTAGTCCGAACTACATTGGTCTGAGGCCCTAGGACAAGGGCTATGTAGGCAGCACTCAGATACCACATCTTCTGAGGTTAGCTCGACCACCCCCGTTTGTTCATCTCTATGATGGACAAACCTTCTCTTCTTCGACTCTTATCACGCCCAACTTCGTCAACCTTGACCATGACCACTCATTTGACTTTGACCAAGACCAATCAATCCCTCTGGCCGTCCCTCCCTTTTAGGGAGAACTACATCGGCCTGAGGCCCTATCATCGGGGCTATGTAGGCAGCACTCAGTTGACATGGGGTCTTCTGGGGTTAGCTCGGCCGCATCCTTTCGTCCCTCCATCCTCTTGACCAATGACCATTGGCGACCATCCCTATCTCCTTCTTCTTTGACCTTCTTCCAAGACAATGTTGCCTTGGTTGTTTTTGCGTGTATGCTATTCCATGACTGGTTAGCAGAATTGTTCGCAGACTATTTTTGACCCTTCACAAGTGTAGGATCACGCGCCAGTTGATCCCTACTACTTGTGGCCTTTTTCGTGTTTCTGGGAGCACTTCCTGAGCCCTGGATACCTGGGACACGACGACCATTTGGAGCTTTAGCTTAGATTGAGTGACCCGATCAGCAGACGACTAAATGCTGGGGCCCGGTTACTTCAATTTTGGCACTCCTTGACCCTTGACCATGCGACAATTTGACCCGACCATCTTGTGACGTGGTATACGCGCAATCACGACTTTTGCAGCGTTTTCACTCACTCTCTTCTATCCATTTCTCTGTCAAATCGACACTCGATCTTCGGTTCCCTTCTCTCGACTATCGCTTTGAGGGGGGAACACCTCATCCTTTTTCTGGGGCAACCAACTCCTGTTTTTGTCTTGCAGTTCGTCTAGAACAACCAACAAGACAAAAAGGGGCAAATGTAGACACCGCAAACGTGTCTGCACCTTGGTTCTCCCCCTTGGTCCTTTCTCCCTCCTAGTCCTCCTTGGTCCCTAACCCACCTAGGTCTTATTAATTAAAAATTAACATCTTTTAATTAATTGAGTCCCCCTTTTCCACCCTACCCTTGCCTCCTTGGATCCTCCCTTGAATCCCTCCACCTTCCCCTAGCATTTATTAGCCCAAATCTCACCATTATAGCCCCCCTCGTCCATTTTGGCAACCTTGCGACCGTTCTGCCCATGACCCCTCGCTCGGCGGCGTGCAAGAATGGGCAGAGGCTATTTTTAGCCTCTGTGCCCATCCTGCGACCGCCGACGTCGGCGACCCTTCGGCCGACGTCGGCGAAACTGCCGGTGTCGGCAGCCTTCATTATCCCGTCCTGTATCCGTTGCAACCCCTGGACTCCTGAGCTCGCAAACAGAACTCTCCTGGCATTTGGCATTCATCTGGTCTTCATTTTGAACCTCGTGCAACAACAGCAACAGGTGCAAAGGCCCTTCATCAGAATTCTCTTCTTGCAGAATCCCCTCTGGCTTCAATAATAGCTCCTTCAACTCTTCATTCAACAGGGAGGAAGGTAAGCAAATCTATTAATTGATTCTTTGTTTTAAGCTTTCAGTTATCTATTGTTATCTGCTTCCCTTCTACCCTTCCCCCTTGAGAGGCTGCAAGGCCTTCTCAGGCCCTGTCCTCTGCCCATCCTCCTCTCCCATTATCCCACTCTTCATCCCAGTTCCAGACAACTCCCCATTCCCCTTTTGTCCACAAAAGACCCTGTATAGGGCAAGACCATTCCATAGTCCATTCTGACCCGTCCTCAGACTCTGTCTCGACATCCTCAGCATCCCGGACCTGTCCACAGTCCAGAACACATCTCAGACCCGACCACAGGCCATTACCCCGACCGACGCCGGTCAATTCCCATACCGACGTCGGCAGAATAACCGACGACGGCAGACCTCCTAACCGACGCCGGCAGAACTTCCGACATCGGCGACTGTCATCAACCCGACTGCTTATTTCAGGTAACCATTTGGTGTTTTCTTTCATTTCTAAGCTATTCATCATTTCTGTATTCTGGCATCTTATACTTTCTCAGTCTTTTATCTGTCTTTCATCTGTGGGTTGACCTCCCTTTGAGGAA
Organism: Torreya grandis; assembly: GCA_037957365.1. Classification (NCBI taxonomy): domain Eukaryota; kingdom Viridiplantae; phylum Streptophyta; class Pinopsida; order Cupressales; family Taxaceae; genus Torreya; species Torreya grandis. The sequence goes on along the minus strand of JARHVA010009250.1, from coordinate 21,504 downwards.
GTTTTTACACTTCCGGGGACAAGCTTTCGCTTGGCAACCCACCGTCTATTTATCTAACATCCCCTTGTCCAAGTTTTCCTTTCTTTTGCAGGTGTCATTCCTCCACAGCCAAAGAGGAGTGCTCACAAGCGTCTGGATCACGGTGCGCAGTCGACATCCAGGTATTCCTAACCTCGTCCATTTTCTCTAGTTTCTTTATTCAACTTTTCAAATGTAGAAAGCGAATTAGCCCAAGAAACAATTATAACCATTGGATATGCTCAAACAAACACTTAAACCTCTTTAAAAATGTATTTTCTGACTGTTTCTCTTGCTTGCTTGAAACCCTACACCTTGTACTTATTGAACAAATTTTGACGTCAAGTCAAAATTTGTCACTCTCTATAGGTTTAAACTTCATATGGTTTTCCAAGAACAATCATGTTATTTTCATGGTATTTTTATGGTCCCAAATAGTTTTGTTTGGTCATATTTGTGCGTGTCTAGCTTTTTCCAAGTTTTAGTCTTATGTATACTTGTCTAGTCCTAGGGGTCAATCTCAAGGTCTTGAAATTTTAAAACTTGGTAAAATATTTATTATGGTTTAATGTCATTTTAAAATGTTATTTATATTTCATTAAAGTCAAATTATCATGGATTGACCTTTTACTATATTCTATCGTGCTAAAATGATAATTTGGCCACCTTTTGGCCTATTTGGAGGAGTTGCACATACTATTCTAAGATGTAAATGTTGTCACTTGAAATTTCACCCCTTGAGGAGATGAAAAGTCGCTCCTCATTCAATTTTCATAATAAAACCACCTCGGAGCTATGGGTGACCCAAATTTGAGGTGAATCTCTATATTAGGGCTAGTTCCCTTGATGTACCACTATAGATCAATCCTACTAGTAAATTTCGGGGTGAAAAGGGAGAGAGATAAATAAAAGTATATATAATATATGGGATGTGATACACTAAATATATTTTCTACTCACACCACTTACAATTCACTTAGAACCAAAGAGAAACCCACACATACACTTCATCTAATTCAACACTCCTCTTCTACATCAATGTTTCAAGCATGGGAACTTGGAGAGAGCTTAGGCTAGAATGAATTAGAAAATAGTTCTTATAGAAAAAATAATTAATTATCTAATCACTATACCTTTAATCCACATTAGACACTTCTTTCTAACCTACATAAGAGAGCTTTCAACTACACAAGGCATTAGGAAGGATAACATGTCAAGGTAAAGCAAAATACACTTGCACAAGATGAAAAACCATATAATGCACTACATGGAGCTATAAATGAGGTAAAACAACATTTTTTACTATTTTAAGGAAAATTTTGAGTAGGTATTCACCATACTCAAGTGGAGAGATCCATATAATAGCCAAAAAGGCTAGTATTTATAGCAATTATGAGAGAAGAGAGAGTTGGTGAAGTTCAAGAGTCACTAAGACACTTTTAAAGCAAGGATAATGAGTTAAAATATCATGGAATCAATAATGAAACAATTCTTACAAGGAAAACAAGTAAAAATGTCCCTCAAACTTGTTTAACTCCATATGTGGTATATATTCTCTCTTGCTTGCATAAGAAATTGTCTCCATGATTTGCCCTCATTAGAATACCTCATCACTGAGTAGGGTTAGGTCTGATGATTTATATCAAGGATATGGGTTACTAAAAATCCCTTGCATTCATTGGAATGGTCCCTAATCATCCACATTCTTCTATCCATTAGCAATCATCTCCAATAGTTATAAATGACTCATTCTCATGCACCTCTCACACTTGGCATTCAAAATCCTTCCAATTCTACAATATGATCCATGAAAAAATAGGAATGACACCTATAAATATTTTCCAAGTCATCAGGGTCATGAATCAAGCCTCAAAAGGCTACCCAATTGGAGTTTTCACCATTTTTACTAAGTGTTCACTATCTGCCCACTAGACTAGCTGAGATAATAAAGATAGCAGACACACTTAGGAGATTATATAGATAAATAAATGACCATGGATACCTATAAAAATTCTCAATCTCTCTCTTAAATTTGGTTTCATCATCTAAAACTTCTCCACACCTAAAAAACTACATAAGTATATGAAATAAATCTCTATTATACCTCTTCTATGAAAGTGGGGTACACCTCAATCACATGTGGTAGGTCCCTAGAGAGTCCTCTACATCTCCAAGTTGTTTTAATTATCACTTTAACCCATTTTTATGATCCATTTGTAGTATCTTCTCCATCAGGTCTGAGAGAGGGTTTGAGAGGGTTTCTAGCAGTTTCAGGTTAACATTTATTCATAAAGAATATATGTTGAAATATTGAACTAATGAAAATGAATGTTATTTGGTACCATCTCTAATTCTTATAAACACATTGGTTCTCCATCCAAATATTCACAGAAGTTCCAAGCACTTCAAGTTAGCCATTCGATTCATTCAAGTAGTTTGCAGAAGCTTGTGTGTATTTAAAACCAAGAAATGTCTTCATAATGGATTTTTCTAAAAATTTAAGGCTAAATAACCTCTTATGGACTCAAATAAACATGTCTCACATTGTCTTAATTTCCTTTTATCCACAAAATGAGGATGTACTACTTCTAGGTACTAAGCCTAGACTAGGTCTAATAGGCCTTACCTGTAACTTTTTGGTTCAAACCTCTTTGTTAGCCTTCCATACCTCTTATATGTCTCAAAAACATGAATTTCACTTCCATAAATGTGATCCAAATCATTATAATTCTTTCTAAAGGTTTAAATTTGAAGTGACCTCTCATTTGGGGTTAGACTTGTACCTTGCTCACTAGGTCTGCCTACAAACCTTGTTGCTTAGACCACCATACTTTGTTTCCTTCTTATATGAAAGATTATTCATGTTTTTTAATATTTATTTCAACTTATCCAACCTTATTTAAGGGTTTATACACCTTTTGACTCATCCTATATCTTCAATTCTAAAACTTGTAGGGTTAATGCAAGGGAAAAGTGCCCTACCTATGAGACAAAATAGAGGAATGTTACCCTATCCTATTATTAAAAAAATACTTGGACAATATTTTCCAAGTTTTTAGTATAATCCATACCAAAATTTAGATTTTGAATCTAATAATAAGACCTATAAATCTTTCCATCTTTAAGACATGCCCTTTACAATATAGACTGTGCAAGGGTGCTTTGAGAGTGGACCATATGCATCAATTATTGGAGCCATTTCAATGTTCATTATCCATTATGGGTGGTTTTTATGTTATATAATATTCAAAAAAGATCTGATTCATTTAATATTTTAACCCTTTGACCCTTTTATTCTCTTGAATTCATAAGATGATGGTTTTGTCTGGCTATGTTAAGCATAGATTGTGTTTCTAACTTTAGGGACTCTACCTATAGGTTGTTTTTGTTAAGAAAAAATTATACTAAGGGGGTGTGAATAAATATATTATATATCTTTTAATTAATTTTTTTAATTTTCTTTGACCACTTAATCACACATTCAAGACATGCAATAAAACTAAAACAATAACATTCACCACACAAGAGAGAGAAAGAGACCATATTTTTACGTGGAAACCCAAAGTGGGAAAAACCATGGAGAAAAATCTCAAGTATATGAGTGATCATGAACTCAAATTAAAAAAATTTCAAGCACTAACTTCTAGGAGCACCAACCCCTTTTCTAAGTACCAACACATTAATTATTTGTGAGCATCAACCTATAAGAGCACCAACCCCTTGCAAAGATTTATGATCACCAACCCATAGGATCACCAACCCCTATTTTATATAAAACACAACTATGTCTCAATGTTTCTTACTCAAAAAATTATATAACCCTACAATATCTCCTACTTTTCTCTCCTCTTTTATTATATAAAATAATTACAAAACCATGCACTCTCTTGCATATTACAAATGGCTTCTCAAGCCTTTATTTATAGATTTCCAAATGACCTTTGGCATTCACCCTTTATGACCCTTCAATCCTCATGGAAAATTGTGCCAAACTTGTATGACCCTTTATATCCTTGCATTTGAAAAGTCACATGGTGACCCTTCATAAGAAAATGCATCCTTTCCTCTTTTGTTTTTATCTTGGTGACTTTTTGTATTCCTCAAAGTGTCCCTTCATGGAAAAATGTGGCATACCCTCTTTTGTCTTCACATGGTGACTCTTGGGATTCTTCAAGATGACTCTTCATGATAAAATGCATCCCATTCCTCTTTTATCTTTACCCTAGGACTCTTTGACTTCTCCATAGGCCCTCTTTTGACTTATATGCAACCAAAAATATATTCATTAATATTAAAAAAATATAAACACACGTTAGCCAAGATATGAATATTAAAAACACCATTAAATGTAATGGGGTGTTTATCACCAACTCTAGACCTTTGACATCAATGACAATATTTCCAACAATCTCCTCCTTTGTCATTTATGGCAACCTCAAACTAAAAATACCACATCCTGAAACCTATATTGCACATGTCAAACTACACATACTACCATATAAAAACATACAGTAACTCCCCCTTACTATAGCAAGCTATACCTATTCCTTACACTTGTTTTTGCACCTAATTTTGTACTTAAACCTATTTTTGTTCTTCTCCCCCTTTGACATCAATGGAAAAGGGCCTATCCTAAAGCTAACACTTAGCTCCCCCTCAACTGATGTTGATTCTCAGTGGTAGGAAGTAAAAGAAATTACTCCGAACTTCTCTTGTAGATACTCAAATGTGTCTTTTGGTAGTGTCTTTATGAAAATATCTACAATCTATTTTGTAGTATTGATATATTCCATCTTAACCTATTGATCTACAACTTGCTCTCTCAAGAATTGAAATCTAATGGAAATATGTTTTGTTCTTGAATTCATCACTAGATTCTTTGAAATATTAATATCACTTGTGTTGTCATAAAAAATAGAAATAGGTTCATCATATTTTACCTTGATATCTTCCAAAGTTTTCTTCATCCAAATCACATGAGTACAACATAATACCACTACAATATATTTTGATTCAGATATATAAAGTGATACTAAATTTTACTTTTTGCTTAGCCATGATACTAAGCTATCATCAAGGAAGAAATATCCTTCACTTGTACTCTTTCTATTATCCAAGCAACCTACCTAATATGAATATGTATAAGAAACCAAAGTGAAATCTCTACTTGTGGGATACCACAATCCATAATACAATGTCCCCTTGATATATCTAAATATTCTCTTCATCAACTGAACATGACTATCTTTTGGAGCAGACTAATATCTTGCAACCATACCTACTACATGCATGATGTCTAGCCTTAATGTTGTCAAATATAAAATACTACCAATCATATATCTATACAAATATTAATCTACAATAGGTGAATATTCATCCTTGCTCACCTTATTTCATATACTCATTAGTGTGCCAACTGGTACACAATCCTCAAAACCAAATTTCTTCAACATTTCCTTGCAATATTTACTTTGAGATATGAAAATTCCTTTATCTAACTAAAATATTTTCAACCCTAATAAATTTGACAATTCTCCAAGCAGACATCTTAAATTATTTTTGCATATTATCATAAAATTATTGTATCATCTTTTCAATGTTTCCTTCAAAAATGGTGTCATCAACATATACCACAACAATCAATTGATGTTCACCTTTTATTTTGATGTAGAGATTACTATCATCAAATCCTCTCTTAAAACCTTGATCCTACAGGTACATATCAAGTCTTGCATACCAAGCTCTAAGAGCTTGTTTCAATCTATATAGTGCTTTCTTCAATATGCATACATAACTACTAAAATTTGAGATAATAAATCCCTTAGGCTACTTAATATAGACCTCTTATTCTATATTCCCATTTAGTAAGGTAGATTTGACATCTATCTAAAACACTTTGAAATTTTTAAACACTACATATGCAAGAAACATTCTGCTAACCTCTAGCCTTGCCACTAATGTAAAAGTTTCTTTAAAATCTATTCCCTCAATCTGAGCATATCTTGTACATACTAATCTTGCTTTATTCCTGGTCACTTCTCTATTTTCATTCAACTTATTTATGTAAACCCATTTTGTTCCTATTACATTGTGATATTCTGGTCTAGGCACTAATTCCCAAGTATCATTCTTTTCTATCTAATTTAAGTTTTCATCCATTGCCTTAACCTAATGCTTATCATGTCTAGCTTCTGAAAAAGTTCTAGGCTGAATTTTGGATAGCAAAGAGAAATTAACTTGCTCATATTCACTTACCATCATTCTTCTAGTGTGAATTCCTTTATTTATGTCTCTGATGATGTCACTTTCATGATGATTTATCTACACATATTTAGATGGGGTTTTGGTGTCTTTTTTATCCTTCTCATCATCATTTGATTCTTCAAAATCTTCCTCTTCAATGATTTCAAAAATTTCTAATGAGTCACTGACTCTTTGTGCTCCATCTTCTTCTATCCTAACACTTGTACTTTTAACTATTTTTTTGGTTTTTCTTTTTATTATAACATTTATAAGATTTAATTTTGCAAGAATAACCAATAAATATACCTTCATTTGATTTAGATTCAAACTTACCCAATTTTTCATCGATTCTCTTTATGAAGCATCTACTATGAAAAACTCTAAAATTATCAATTATAGTTGGTTTGTCTTTCCATAGCTCATAAAGAGTCTTTCCACTGTTGACTCTCAATAATTCTCTATTATTAATATGCACTATTGTACCAACTACCTCTCTCCAATATTTATCTAATATCCTAAATTCATTTAGCATTGTCCTCACCATCTCCTAAACTATTTTATTTCTCCCTTCAACTACACCATTTTATTGTAGAGTTATAGCTACTAAATAATGTCTCTTTATTCCATGGTCTTCACAAAACTCGATAAACTAATCTAACATGAATTCTCCTCCTTGACCTGATCTTAAGAACTTGATATTCAAACCATTTTCATTCTCAACTAATCCTTTGAAATGTTTGAAAGCTTCTAATTTTTTTTTTAAACATTACCCAAGTCATACGTGAAAAATCATCAATAAGAAACATGAAATATTTCTCAACTTGAGTACTTTTAGTTCTTATATATCCACATAAATTAGTGTGAATAAGCTCTAACATCTGAGTGGTCAAGTATTCTTTTGTTTTGAACTACCTTCTAGCCTTCTTCCCACACTGACAAGGTTCACAAAGCGTGTTGGATGTCTTTATAATCTTTGAAAGATTTTTGAATGTTTGCATCTTGTTGATGTTGATAATATTGTCAAAATTTATGTGTCCCATTCTCTTATGCCAAAGCCAACTTTCTTCAATCTAACTCAGACAACAGCTTTGACCTTTGATGTCTGATAACATATACAAATTATTTTCTATTCTCTAAGCATCTGTAACCAACACATCTAAATCTTTTCTCCTAATTTCATAACCTTCTACATAAAACTTTAGTGTATGCCCCTAATCACACATTTGACTTACACTTAAAATATTATGCTTAAGACCTTCTACATACAAAACATTTTTAGTTTTAGTTATACTATTATCTAAACTTAGTGTACCTTTTTTAGCAATTCTAGTAGTAGTATTATCTCTAAATTTCACTGTGACACCATTGATCTTCTTCAAAGTTATGAACTTGATCTTGTCTCCTATCATATGCCTCGAACATCCACTATTAATGAACCATGGCTTTTCTTCATTTCTTTCATGTAAAGATATCTGTACCAACATATAATATTTTAGGTTGTTTCTTCTGCTATGAACCTGTCTGAACTTTCTTCTTGATGAATGGAGCCTAGAAACTCAGGTCTTTCTTGACTGACTTGAACATGCTTCTATAACACTAGGCTATTTGTCTAAAGTTATTACACTTTTAACATATTGTGACCTCTTCATTAAATCCTAATAAAAGAGCAAAAGAGTTGTGGCTTTTGCTTGACTCTGCATGTGTTTCCTTCTCCTTATTTCTAAAATTGTTAGCCCTTTTTGAAATTCTATTTTATTATGACCATATCCATTACAATAAAAATAGTAACTATAAAAATATGACCTATTTGTGTATCTCTGACCTGATTACCTTTTGTAGCTTTGTTCCTTCTAGCCTTCTTTATTTGAGATGTCATTTATATTCTTAACTTCTTCCCTTTTTATTTTCTCTTTTGTAAGAGCTTCGGCATAATTATTTCCTTTTTATGTGTTAACCTTGTCTATGAAAGTAGTGGCCTCCCCTTTTTATTTTTCAAATCTGATACTTATCTTATTTGACATTATCTTTGACTTTCTAATATCTTATTCAACATATTAGTGTTATTCTCAAATTTTGAATCATTGACTGCTCTATCATTGATTGCTTTATTTATTTTCTCAAGATCTACTTTTAAAGAAGTAATTTCAATAACATACCTTTCACATTATTCACTTACTTTTTGCAACTATGTCGTTAAATCTTTTTCATTCTTCTTGGTTTCTTCAAAGTGTGCTTGTAGATATTCAATTATTTCCTATGACTCATTTTCATTTTTATTGATCTAGAGCTTCAATCTTTGAATCTTCTTCTCAAGAGATTTTAACTCTTATAAGGCACAAATGAGTTATCCTTCCAGATTCACTTTGGATTCATCCTATTCTTCTTCTTGATCATATGTACTTTTGCTTGTGGAGGCATCTTCATGTATGGCCATAAATAGATTCTCTTCTTCTTTTGAATCACTAACTCCACTACCTTCAGTTGAGATAGGATCTTTAAAATATAAACTCTTTTTCTTGAATCTCTTATTGAATTTTCCTTCAAAATTCTTCTTGTATGTAGACTTTCCTTCTTCATTTTCACCATTACCCTTATCTGGTCACTTAGATAAAAAATGTCCAATCTTTCCTTTGAAATTCTTCTTGTCTGTAGACTTTCCTTCTTTATTATCACCATTACCCTTATCTAGTCACTTAGCTATAAAATGTCTAATCTTTCCATAATTAAAACATTTAAAAGGTAATTTTCCTTCATATTTACTTATTCCCTTTTTTGGCTTGTGAATGAATAGAGATCCATTGTCATCTTCATCATCGCTAGAACTGTTACTTGATTCTTGAATCTTAGCCTTCTCTACCTTTGATGTCTTGACAATAGCTTCTCTCTTTGAGGGTTTATCTTGTTTGTTCCACATCTCATATGCCATAAAAATACCATGTATCTCATCCATATTTAGCTTGGCTATACTCTTCATCTCTTCAATTGCTGAAATTTTTGCATCATATCTCAATGGTAGAGATCTCAAAACTTTTTGTACCATGATTGATTCTTCTAAATTTTCTCTAAGACCTTGAATATAATTAACTATTTGATCAACCCAAAAAAGGTAACTTGCTATATTTTCTTCCTCTTCCATCTTCAAACTCTCAAACTATCTTCTGAAATTCTGAATCTTAGCTTACTAAACCTTTCCATCACCTTTATAAATATTCTCAAGCTTTACTTAAGTTTCATGAGTAGATTTACATTACATAACTTTAAAAAAATTTGATTTACATAAACCACATAAAATATCATTTAAAGCTTTAGAATTATTTTCACTTGCCTTCTTTTCCACTTGAGTAGTTACAAGTGTCTCTGGGTCTTCATATTTCTCCACCACTGCTTACCAAATGTTGAATTCAAGGGCCATAAAATAAGTCCTCATCCTTATGCTCCAAAAACAATAATTTGTCCCATCAAACAAAGGTACCTTATTTGTATAAAAATCTTTATCTGATCTATCCATCATGTTTTCCTTGATCTACCTTCAGGCTATAAAACTTTCTCAAAAAGGAACCTGCTCTGATACCAATTGTTAAGCACAAAATATACTGAGAGGGGGGGTCAATCAGTATATTATATATCTTTTACTTAATCTTATTTCTTTTATTTAACCACTTAGTCACACATTCAAGATATGCAACAAAATTAAAATAGTAACATGCACCACGACAGAGAGAGAGAGAGAGAGAGAGAGAGAGAGAGAGAGAGAGAGAGAGAGACCAGTTTTTTATGTGGAAACCTAAAGTGGAAAAAACCATGGAGAATAATCTCAAGTATATGAATGAGTACCAACTCAAATTACAAAGTTTGTAAGCACCAATTTTTAGGAGCACCAACCCCTTTTCTGAGCACCAAAACATCAACTATTTTTGAACACTAACCCCTTGAAAATATTTTTGAGCACCAACCCATAGGAGCACCAACCCCTCTTTTGTATAAAACATAACTATCTCTCAATGTTACTCAACAAATGATAAAACTCTACAATATATCATGCTTTTCTCTCCTCTTTTCTTATATAAAATAATTACAAAACCATGCACTCTCTTTCATATTAAAAATTTATTCTCAATCCTTTATTTATATCTTTCCAAATGACCTTTGGCATTCACCCTTTGTGACCCTTCAATACTCATGGAAAATGGCACCAAACTTGTATGACCCTTCATATCCTTACATTTCAAAAATCACATGGTGACCCTTCATAACCAAATGTGTCCTTTCCTCTTTTGTATTTATCTTGGTGAATTTTAATATTCCTCAAAGTCTCCCTTCATGGAAAAATGTGCCATGCTTTCTTTTGTCTTCACATGATGACTCTTGGAATTCCTCAAGATGACTCTTCGTGAGAAAAGGCATCCCATTCCCCTTTTGTCTTTATCCCATGACTCTTTGACTTCTCCATAGGCCCTCCTTTTAATTATATGCAACCAAAAATATATTCATTAATATTAAATAAATACTAACACACATTATCCAAGATATGAATATTAAAAACACCACTAAATGCAATGGGGCCTTTATCACCAATGCTAGACCTTTGACATTAATGAAAATATTTCCAATAGTTTTATATTAAAATTTGCTTGTTTATGATGTTAAAATATTCCCTTAAAAACCTTTTATGTCACACTACCTCCATATCCTTTTTTAATCAGCCTAAGTGCTCTACAACCACAACTACACACCAAGCTAGCTCACTGCCTACTTGACTGAGACATGTTTGTTGAACTGAGCCTATAAATCAAGATGGATTGATTGTAAATTGTTCATTCTATTCATTAAGTTTTTTGAAACCTCCATAAGGTTACAAATGGTTATCTCATCTTGACTTCACTTATATGCTCCATTTGGGCTCAAAATATGCCTTTCACTCTTGACTAGAACCCTTTCTCTCTGGGACCCTACTGTAGGTCACTATTAGGCTTTGTGTTAGGTATGTTAAGGCCATTATGAAATCCTATAAATTTACATAATGTCATAATGGAATAAATTATCCTCTTCTAACCTCTCTTATCCCTTCCCAAGAAATTTAATATTCATCAAAGGAGTTTATCTTGAATGTTTGAGACGCTTTGCAACTATCCAGCCTATAGGTGGGTGTTTCATGCCCCTATAAAGACTGTAGATAATCATGGAATGAATAAAAGATCCACTTCAACCCTTTATTTTTTATTTAATATTCATTTGGCCTCATCATACTATTTCATTCATTCCATGCTTGGAGTTGTGTTCAATATTATTCCTTAAGATATCAAAAGACCATTTACTCTTTTTTGCATGTAGACACTACTAAAGTTTTTTAGTATGTTAAAGCATGTTTTTTAGGTCTCTAAACCTAAATTTTTCATAATTTTCCATATTCTTCTTTTTGGAAAGTTAATCTCCCATGACAAGGCTAACAAGTGGAGCTCTTTAGCCTCAACAAAACTTCATGTTCTCTTTTATTTCAAATCCCCAAAAGGCGCAAAACTCTATATTATATCAATTCAAGGAAAAAGTTCATAAAACTTATATTGGATATCAAGCTGGTTACATACTCCCATCTTTCCATTATAATATATTCTATGATCCTATCAACTTTATTATGATGTAAATAAAAATGGGATCATGACATTGTCTTATCCTTCCATACACACTCCTGGAAACTCCTGTCTGAGACAATTGTAGTTGACTACTTGAAAGTGTGGGTAGTAACAAAGAATTAAAAACATATGTATATTGATAAAAGGCCTGAAATTAATCAAATCTTTATATGAACCTCAAAAATGCTTTATAAACACTGAAAACACTTTGAAACAAGATTCAATAACCTCCTTTCAATAGCAAAATTCTTTCTAAAAAGGATAACTAATTTGCAAGCACAACAAGCCTAGAAAAGGCTTGTTGATTTCATGAAACAAAACCAAAAAGATGATGATAAAACCTAATTAAATAAATTTAGACACATATGAAATGATTAAACTCATCAAACCAAATCAAACTATTCAAAAACTAGCTCAAATAGGGACCCTTCATGAATGAGTGAGCATAAAAAGTTGTTTGGCCTCTTAGTGATGGTTCATAAAGGAGGATACATGAAATTAAAACTTTTTTCCATCGATTTGAATCTGACTTAGACTCTTTTCAAACCCTAAGATCATTCCTCCCAACTCTACTTGTATGGACTGTACTTTGCATCTAAAGTTGACTCCCCTTACTTGCAACGACAAGAAAGAAGAAACAAAAGTAAAAAGTAAATTTTTTGACATTTTATCTAAAAAAAATCATGGTAAATACCTAAAATATATTAATAGACACTATTTCCATGTTTTAAGCTAAAGGTGGATTTCCCAAGTCTGTACAAGTGCCATTAAGTTGATGATTTTGAGGAGTTTTCCCTATTTTCATGTATGAAACTACTTCTTGACTATCATTTGAATTATTAATAACATATTATAACCTTATCCACATTTAAAAATTTCTTGGTGAAATTTTATTTCCGTAACCAATCCATACAAGTCATTTAATGAGCCAAAAATGTGACAAAAAGGCATTTTTGGCATATAAAACATAGCAAAGGGCAAATTTATGACTTAAGAGAACCTTAGAACATTTAAATGACCATATTATGAATTTTTAAAAATAATTTGAGACTTTTACCATGTTTTAATAGAGATGACTTTGGTTGACTAGATAAGTAAAAGGAAGATAGGCTTGGACCAAGACTAGAGCAGGGATAGGTAAGATGTTTAGACACACATGAGACCCTATTAGACATATATCAACCTTTGAAAAAGTTTAAATATTTAGGGGTTAACCCAATCTAAGTAAACTTCAAATTTGGTTAATATAAAACATTTAAATAAGATTGAAAATGTACCTCATGTCATAAATAGGCTAGATAATGTTCAGGGATAGTCAGAGACAGATAAAATCTAAAGTTTAATGCCTAAACTAAGAAAAATGACACTTTACAAGCACTTTGGGGCACTTGCACAACTTCAAAATATCATATTTCAGTTGGAAATAGTTTTTAAGTGTCCCTTGGGATACCTTAGATCATTTTCCATATTTGGACAAATTTTTAAGTCAAATAGTTGCTTCAACCATTCTTTCTCCTCTGTCACTACCTTCATAAGCTTGAAAAGAAAAATTTGAAGTGAATGGTATGGCCAAGAGAGAGAGAAAGAGAGTTAGGATCTAAAACTTTTTCCATTATTATAGGTCCTAATAAGTGGGATTATTTTTAAGATTAATGGCCTCTCTTTTATGAATAATTCCTAAGAGTGATAGTAGGTCATTATGACTTGTCCATCTGATCAGGGTCTATTCTTGCATCTATTTATACAATTAAAGTTTTGATGGAGAATAATTTTTTTTATGGATGTTTGTATAGGTCAAATATCTCCATTTCATGGTGGTTTCATTAGCTAACTCATCTCCATGAATTATATTCACTTGGAGGGAAAGTGGTCTTGATGTAGAAAGTGATTCACTCACTCCTACTACAAGTTTTGTTTGTCTAAGATGTTGGTCACTTTTAAGGGTTTCTAAAAACCCATTTATCATATAAAATCTCCTCATTATCCCACATTTCATGTGTCCTATTTTGAGAAGCATCTCCTTGTTGTTAGTCGTCAATAAATTTCATATGCCTTACACTTGAAATGCATGGTATAATTCATAAATGGTCTTTCACTAGTCTTCATGCCATGTTTGATCTAAATGGGTATGAAAAAATAATGTTTAATATATTTTAGGAGTTTTTAATTTTAGGTTGTTGAAATTTTCAATCAAACCATGCTCTCAAACAAGGCTATAAGATGCTTGACTATATATCGTCTATATAAACTAGTCAGATAGGGAGGTTGGAAAAGGTGACATGGTGATTTTCATAAGCTTTGTATACCATTGAAGGAGTGATAATGAAGTGTGGTCAAGTTTATAGGATTAAAAGGTTTAAAAAATCAATTAGTGGCTTTGGAGCCCTAAACAAGCAAGAAGTGACATATAGACCCTAAGCTTGTAGGTCCTCATTTTAGACCAAATTCAATATCAAATAAATAAAATCAAAGCCAAGACAATGAAACATAACTTCAATAAAGATAAATATAGTGTCGCCATCTATTGGAGAACACTGAAGTGATCAAACAGTCCAATGAAGGTCAAATGGGACTGAGTTCATAATCAAATAGCTACCTATAGGACTGTGTAAAGAATTGAGAAAGGAAGAAGGTTGAAAATGACATTAAGAACCAAAACATCTTATGGGATATTAATAATGAATATTCCATGAGAATTATATTCTTTCAATATCATGAAAGGGTTGAAAAAGACTAGGTTCAAGATTTTATGTTCCAACCTTCTTCTAATGGCCACCTACAACCATGCCTTGAAAGGTGTGATCTAAAATTGTATATAGTGGAATGATAAAATATTGTAAATATTGAATTAGTGTGAAAGTTTGAGACACATCAGTGAGATGACTATTTTACCCAAGGATTTGCAATAGGGTTCTAAACCCCTTAGATACACTCAATACCCTCTTCAAATTGACACCTATAGCCATGTGGAAGGCAACCTTAAACTTGGTAAGTCATGAAATAATAAGTGACTTAAGATAGTAAATTATGAATGGGTTATAAATTTTTATCAATATGAAATAAAGTTCCTACAAGCAAAAAATGCAGTCAATATACCCTACTAAGCACCTACAAGCTACAATGAGGATAGGTTGTTTCCAAGCTTAAAGGGAAGAGAAGAATGTGTATGAGAGGCTCTAAGGTATACATAATGTATACAATAATATCATAAACCCATCTAAAAACCAAATTCAACATAGTGATATTGGTCAAATATGGGTTCCAAACACTATACATAGTTAAAAGGCAACATATGGGTCTACCTGCTCTTCAAGAGTATTTTTTTCTTGATTTGAGATTAGAAAGTCTTGTGAGAGGTATAAAGAGATTAAATAATTTTTTTGAATGTTTTAATAGTGTTATTAACACCTCATTTGAACCATCATACCTAATAATAAAGGTGAAAATGGTCAAAACTCTTTCTAGACCTAATGAAGCATATAGGACACACATAGGCCTAATACACTCCTTAAGGCATCAACACTTGGAGATTGAGATCCAGATCAAAAAGGATTGAATGGAGACCTAAGACATATGTTAGATACTTAATATTGTGTTTTTATAGGTGATATAGGTATTGTTTTATAAAAGGTAGATTGTAAATGGTCATTTTATCCTAGAACTATTGTTAGAATGCACATTTGCCACCTAAGGAGAACCTTCTCACACTCATAAATTTCATGAGTATTTTCATGGGACATAGTGGTTATTGGAGGTGATTTATGGGTCCCCTAAAAACAATCTTGTGGAATTAGGAGAGATAAAGAGGATCTTATTTTTATAAATAATCTTTAAGAATGAAATGTGCTTAAAACCCTCCTAAAACCTTGATAGTGACTAGTCAAGACAAATGGACATTTAAATAATAATTAATGAAATATTTTTATCTTTAAACCTATTTTATTTTTTCTGACTCCAATTAGGTTCTCCACATGTAATTTTTCCATACTTTGAGCTGTATAAACTATAATAAATGCCCTATCTTACATGGTTTTTGGTGTTTTACAGGGGTTTTAAGAGAGGGAAAAATTATAAATCATTTTATGAGGTAATTTTATATGTTTCATAACTATTAAATCCAAAACATATTCACAATATATTATATAGGTGGTCAGACATGGCTTATTTTCCAAGGTAATCTCAAACAGGCCTAAATTGAGACTAAGTGACAAGGTCATTTCATGGTTTGTAGACTTCCACAGGGTATTAGGACCTTAAAATTGACATGTATATTTTTTATATCATATTTAAAGTTAATCAAATTATTTTTTGTGATTTTACATGTGTGGTAAAGGTATGGATAAATAAAACATGGTTTTAGGCAAAGAGGCCTAATTGAAGACAGAGAAAGGCAAAAACAATGGACTTCCACTCAGAATATGGACATGAAACTTGAAAAAAATATTTAATGACATAATTGGTCCTATAATATTCCCTTTTTTTTATTACCCTCTATAAATTATCTTACACAAAGAGGTTTAAAGGTTTTTAGGGCTACAAGGGAAATAGGCCTAGTGAGAGATTGAAGAGAAAAATGGAGTCTTAAGAGTTGTTCCAGGAACAAAAATGGTTGGTTTCATGTCTAATAATATACTTTAAGAACATACATGGATAAATAGTGACTTCAAGAATATTAAATTTGGTTGTGGTCCACTTGGACCAAGTTAGGCATGGGAAACGAAGAGTTTCAAGACACTTATGTATATGAATAATGTAATGTTAGATCATAGGAGTTTATTAATGCATGGTAGGTGTAAAATGAGTTTATATGAAGGAATTAATGGTTAATTCATGATTAATAATTCCATTTATCACTCTTCATATGAAAGGAATGGCAATTTTCAAGAAGCTAGTCGTCAAGCCATGTTCTAACTCCTACACCACATGGAGAGTTGGAGCTTCTTCAAGAGTGAAACACATAGATTTGTAAGTATATTTATTAATATTACATAACCCCATTAATTTTTTTAACTCACATGGATGCTTTTAAATCTTATCATATTATGCCCCTCTCTCTCTTCACAATACTCTATATAAGCAACCACTTTTGGCTTTGTAAACAATCCACATCTAGTATGGTGAGTCCCTACTAGTTTGAGTAATAATAATGAATTTAAATAAAATATTTCAATATATTTTTGAGTTTTCATTTTCTTGTCTAAGAATGTGAATAATTTCATAGTTAAATGATAAGTGATAATCATCTCTCCTTGTGTTCACCCTACTCTTTCATGTTTTGTGCAAGTGGTCTACTCTCTAACAAGTCACATGAAGTGTATTTAGTGTTCTTGTATATTTTTAAGTGTAATTAATATTACTAGTGTCTAAAATTAGACATCTTATTTATCCACCTTGAGAAATGCATTACATATTACCTCCATGTTGAAATACTTATGTTACAAAAACCTTAGATGTTGAGATTAGTTTTGTGAATCACCTTTCATAATGAAAGTTCATGGTAGTCTTTCAGAGCTAAACTTGGTGCATTACCTCATTAGGTTAGGTTTATTTCATATTTCTCTATCCCTTTTCTGAGTGAAAATAATTCTAGCATGCCCAATGGGATAGTAGTCTGAAGCACTTCTTGTCAAAGTGAATGTTGGTTTTGATAAGACCATAACTACACAAGTGTTTCCTACTTAGCATTTGGAAACTCCATTAAAGTTACAACATCTGGTTATAGACCAATTTCTCATTTTTATGCTTCATGGTCACTACTACATCAGCTATTAGTAGAGCTAATCATTCTTAAAATCCTCTCCCGTATCCTAAGTTTACTCTTGAAGTTTAGTATCTTGAGCCTTTCTTGACACTTTAAAATCCTAAGGAAGAGTTTGATGAGCAAGAAAGTTCTGAAATTCAAGAAGAGACATAGAGTGAAGAAGAGATTGAAGGTAGCATGTCTAGGCAACATGCTTTCCCATATTTAAATATTAAAAATAACATAAACCTTATTTCCTATGATGATATCCCTCCCAATGCCACCAAGAGTGTCCCTAATTTCAATGGGGAAGGTCTTATCAGCCCAAGTGACCATATTAGAGACATATCTAACTTTTTTAATTTCTATAATATCATAGAAATTAACATAAAAATTAGATTTCTTATCATGTTCTTTAGGGGAAAGCCCTTGATTGGTATAGAACCTTGTCAGGAGGATATAATACTATGTGGGATGAATTTGGAGAGTTTTTGAATAAATTATTTGAGGATAAGAGTGATCATACATCACTGATCCATCAATTCAATCTCATCTAGAAAGGGCCTAAGGAATCCATGCATGATTTCAATGAAAGCTTCCAAAGGACATGGAATAGGCTTCCAAATTCGAAGAGACCTCCTGCATGTTTTTTCCCAACCTACCTCAGAGCTACTGGGATTGATATAGCTATAATGTTGTAATCCATTAGAGATTATACCTTACCTAATGATTATGATGTGGCTATTAGAGATGAGAATAATTTGATCCAAGCTGGTAAAGTCCCTCTAAAGGTCTCAATGCCTATCTTTCCTAACATGCCTATTACCCCTCTAAGCCTTGTTCCATTTCCAAATCCAAATAGCTCTAAAGTTTATCTAAGGAATAAAATTATGCAATTGATTGGCAATCAAAATATAAGGCCTTAGAAGCTTCAACTAGGCAATCAAATCAACATATAAGAGCTTACCAAAATTAACACTATTACCCTCCACAAGCAAGTATATTTCCTCCTCAGCCTAATGGTAAATGGAGGGGACAAGATCAATCTAATTTTAATATGTCACCTAATACCTACAATCCAAATTATGCTCTCACCATAAGAGCCATGGTTCCAGTCTATAACAGCCTATTTTAAGGAGAAGAATGGCCAAATTATTAGGGGCAACCTCAAGATCATTACATGAATACTAACGAGGGGTAAGTTCAATCCTTTATGTCTCAAAGAGAGAATAATCCTTACTTGAAATCATAAAATGATAGCTTCACGCAAGCAGAACCAAGTGGAGAGTGTATTAATTTAGAAGTAAGCTTATTAAACTACCAAATGGAGGATAAATTTATACTAAATTAGACCAACTTGGTTGTATCCAACACAAGGTCAAAGAGGAAAGATTTTATAGATGCTCAATATGTGTATATACCTCCAAAAAACCCCTTCAAAGCAACAAGGTATGGATGCAAATATGGCAGCCTCTACAAGTCTTGAACCTCCTCAAAATTAGAGCTTGGGAAAGCTATTCAAACCTCCACTACCTTAAGATCAAAGTACTACATTTCCTCCAAGGTTGAAATAAAAGGATAATTTTTCCTCTTTGAATATTATTGACTCATTAAAGAACATAAAAACAAGTGTATCCCTTTAGGATGAACTCCATGTGCCTAGTTAAAATGAGTTACTCCAAGAGTAGTTGTCCCAACTTCATATTCGCCTCAACCATCAAAGCATATTAGTGTATCCATCAAAAACACACCTACTTATATTGTTTAACCTTAAACCAAGTCTAAAAATCCTTAACCTTTATATATTTCCCTCATTATGGAGATAATATGGTCCACAATTAAATTATGGATAGTGGGGCAAGCACTTCAGTTATGCCTAAACTAGTTATAGACAAGTTTGACTCTAAGTATGAGACTTATAGAAAAGTATTATTTTAGATTGATAAAAAACCATTAAATTATATATTTCTCATCAAAGGCTTGAAATTTTTATTTCATGACTACCAAAGTTTTCCAATTCTATAAGACATAGTGGTGGTGGATCTACCTACACACTTCACCATTTGCCTATCAAGAGACTTCACTGCCAAGATAAGAGGGTATGTTTATATTGATTTGTCTTTCTTGGATTTTATAATGAGGTATGGAGATAAATTGGAAATAATAACATAACCATTTTACAAGTTCCACATTTAACCATATATGGAAAATAGTTCCAATCTAAATTTCATTATCAATGAGCAATACAAACATGCCATAGATTATGAAGTATCTTCCCCTCTTGAAGTTCTGATCTCTTCTTAAATAAATATGGTGTTTAGACCTATGAGTATTATCCTTGTGATTTCATTTAAGAGATAGGTCCTATCAAATATATTATTCATGATGAGGGTGATATGTATCTTAAGGTAAGTCTTGGTGTTTCCCTTAGACAATCTGAATGGGGTAACTACTTTTTTTCACATGGATGATAATGATTAATATCCAATTTTGATAGATCATGATAATGAGGAAGATGGTACAGTTATTCCCACCAAAAATGAATAAGTTCATGAGTGTGATAGTCATGAAGAGTTTGATGACCTATGGGAGCAGTTCTATGCCATAGTTCAAGAATTTGAACAAGTAATTAAGGCAACTCTCCCTCAAAATAAACATGAGTTTGATATTAAGGTCATTGTTGGATGTAATAAGAATAAATAGGAGTGTCAAGTCACTAAAAAAAAGATTTAATTCTTGAAGGAATGAAATCAAGACAAAGCATAAATTTTTGTGATCGAGGAGAAGCCTAGGCCTCAATCTAATTTGAGTCACTGCAGACATGTTTGACAAAAAATAATATAAGTAAGATGATCATAGAAATCAATAACATCATGGTCCAGATGAAAGTGAAGTTGATAAATATTTTATAACTCTCAAGAAGTAGATTGATAAGAATCAAATATGCATGAATGAGATCAAGCAAGTTTCACTATCAAGCATACCTCAAGGAGAGATAGAAGGAACATTCAAAGGAGTTTCAAGTGATCCAATTGTAGTTAAAAAAGGTCCTATGAGTGGTAAGTCATTTTATCACCTTCACAAGATAATTTTATTTCACAAACATACATAATATGGTGACTTATTCTCATAAAGTAGTTGTGACTCAAGAAACATTCTTTTTGACCTTGGTTGAAGCAAAGAAGAAGTGGTTCATCACCTCAAAGATGTTTTGATTTCTATATATAGTAGGTTAGGTGTTTTGTTTTTAGTATTTGTTATGTGGTTTTCCCCAAATGCCTTTGAAATAGTGTGTGTTTGATTCTTTTTGTATTTTTGGTTTGAGTTTGAAGTATTTATAAGGCATGTCAGTTTTAGATTATAACATAAGAGTGACTCCATTTCCCAATGGAACAATAAGGCCACTAGTCCATTAGCACTGTAGGCATGTTACCCCTATGAATCACCGTATTATTGACTAAATTATGACCTCAAGTCAAAATTGGTCACTCCTTCTAGGTTAAAACTTAATAGGGTTGTCAAAAACTTGTCATGGTTTTTTCATGGTCTTGTTATGGTCGTAAATAGTTTCATTTGATCATATTGTCCTTTTCTAGCATTGTCCAAGTTTTGGTCTTATGTATGCTTGTCTAGTCTTAGGGGTCAATCTCAAGATCTTAAAATTTTCAAACTTGGTTAAAGGTTTAGTATGGTATAAGGTCATTTTAAAAGATTATTTATATTTCATTTAAGTAATATTATCATGCATTTACCTTTTACTATGTTTTATTGTGCTAAATGATAATATGGCCACCTTTTGGCCTATTTGGAGGAGTTTTACATACCATTCCAAGTATAAAACATTTCAATAATATTCCCAACATACCTAATGTA